>JACEIK010016088.1:0-16580 GCA_018107945.1 Datura stramonium | reverse complement strand
TGTATGTCTTAGCTTGTTTATGATGGCCGTGTGGGGCCTTATTCAGTTGGTAGTGGTGACCTTGTCGGTCACGTAGCAGTTTAGCTCCTATTTTCTTGATCTAGAAGCAACTAGACAGCATGCTGGCCTTTTCGGCCCGCATAGGTTCCCTTACGTTGATGTGGTTCTGGTTAGCTGTTGTGGTTGTCCAGGTGGCTATAGGCCTAGCTGGCTGGGGGCTGTATTTACAGCCGTTATATAGCCTGTTGATTCCAGGAAGCAGAGTTAGAGCCAGCCAGGCACCAGAAGTGCTTAGGCTCAGCAGTCTAGCAGTTCAGGTCCTAGTACGGCATCAGGTGCCAGTCATACCCCCCAAGGCGGGGCGTGATAATAGGTTTCAAACTGAAAGTTATATCGCCCGACTACGTGCGATGCTGTCCAACTTCGATCATGCACAACAGCTAACCATAAACTTCTAAGGCCTTGGCATGACAACAAAACATCATAATTCTACTAATATAGTGAACAGAAGGACAGAGGAGTTTCTATGACACTCCTAGCATGAGTCACACTTAACATACTTTCAAAAATGTCTTTTAGCAGCTAACAATAATATATATATATATAATCATATTCTACTGACAGCAGCTAATCCTTGCAGCAGCTAATTGCAACGTATAAGATCATTGTCTCTGTTCAAGAACATAGGTTGTATCATTATACGATGAGAATAACTTTCCGAAGGGATAAGCCTTGACATACCTCGAATGTTGATTCTCATTTCTTTGATTAGTTTCAACCTGCAGCTGGTGATTCCATTCAATTGCAGCCTTTATACTAAGAAAATAAGGCTATTTCAGTAGTAGGAATCGATGAATAATAATATATATCAATAAGGTTAACTATAACTTCAACTCTGTTTCATTCAGCCAAAAACTTATAATTTATCGAGAGTTTAGAAGGGAGAAATGCTTACCTATTTCCTGTGGCTGTTTAAAATCCAATTTGGAGCAATTCCAACAACTTTTACTCTACATGGTTCCGGTGTACCGGGCGAATTTTCAAGAAATAACTCCGTAGAGATGCCTCCCATAGGCATAGAACTTGTTATCTAAGATGAATTTGTATTTGGACAGAGTTTAATGGCGTAATCTAATGAAAAAACTCGAAGAAACCCATGTTTACTCTCTTTTCTCAGCCAAGGAGATTTGTTTTGAAATGAACCACTCTATGTTTAAAACATATATATACATATAGGAGGCAGTGGGATAGGGGCATGGTGCACTGCCTGTAGTGTCAATAATCGGGCACGACGCGCCACTCAAGGCGCTGGGCTAACCGGCACGGCGCCTAGTGCACTTGGTATCTGACCCCGACCTCCTGCTCGCTTGACTCTGTACTTGTCCGTTCATTCCATAAGCCTTTTCCCGTATGCATCGTACTCAAAAACTCTCTACATGCGTACAAACGCATCGGTTAAATGATAGAAACTTACAGGGTATAACATCATCCCCCCTTGGGAACATTCTTCCTCGAATGTAATATCAATATTAAGAGGCTCGATTCCTTTAACTATTGCTAGAAAAAAATTTCGACAGAGTCTTCTTTGTACTGTGGACTATCTTGAAACTTGAAACACAGAAAAGTCCAACACAGGCGCCTCATAGGATGCTGTCTGTAGCTGATAACACAGTAATACTACATTTATTTAACCAACTGATAACAGTAGCAACCAAGTCAACTATATAGTATCTAAAACTACCATACGACTGAGCCTGTATACTTTTATCGTAGAGCCTAGAACAACTGAAGCTATCCAGAATTCATATCTTTCATAATCTTTCCAACTTATTCCTTTTATATTTTTGTTCCCCCATAATACTCTAATAAGCTAAATCTTTGGTTCTCAAGGTAGCTCCTACGAACCTGACGATCGAATGTAACTATATGAGTCTCTTCGTGGGATAGCTCTTCTGCAACCTGAATATTTGCAATTGGGTCAACTTGAGAAAAGGTCTCCTGCGCATCTGCGTAGTGTTGATGAACAGATCCTAGCCCGGAGGCAACTCTATATCATTGGCCACTTGGCCAATCTTTTGGAGGATCCGGCATAACTTAGTGAATTTAGGGCTGGGCTTTCCCTTCTTATCAGATCTCATAATGCTCTTCATTGGCAAAGGTTTCAGGAATACCTAGTCACTGCTTCAATCCTTAACTCCCTATGCCATACATTAGAGTACGACTCTTGATGACCCTGGGCTGCCGATACATATTTACTAACTAGTTTAACTTTTTCCCCCTAACTGATGTAGTATGCCTGGTTCAATTATCCCTAACTTACCTACTTCAGGCCATCATATAGGGGGAATGCATTTCCAGCCGTAACACATCTCCGTACATCTGAGTTATATGCTATGCTTGGCCATTTGTTTGGGGACGAGAAGTCATACTCAAATTAACATGCATCCAAATCTATTCTAAAAGCCTTTCAAAACCTACCTGTGAGTTGTGCCCCTTTGTGGGAAGTTTAATAGATACTGAGACTCCACATCGATGGAATATTTTTTTAGTATTTAATTTAGTGTAATCTTTAGCTAAAACATAATTCCGACCAACAAGAGGTATGTTGATCTCCTTAGCCTTTCAACAATGACCCGAAGGGGGTCATGTTCACGTCTGGTATGAGGTAACCCTGTGGTTATAATCATACTTTCTACCTCCCACTTTCGCGCAGGCACGACTATCTACTAAATTAGCCTACCTAGTTTGCAAGGTCTTGCCTTTCCCTGCTGGCCATTGGAGTTCTATGCTACAACTCAATAGTTTCTTTCCCTTTCATAATACCATTAGTAGGTTTCCTTTATAAACCTGATGTGTTTCGTCAAACCCTGGATAGAGGGAACAACGAACATGGTGTACCTTGCTACAATCCTGGGTCTTGTCTCTGGGCTGCAATAGGCCAGGGTCTCCGTACTGTCACTCCTTTGCCTCCACAACTAGTGGTAATAAGGACATTTTCTAGGTTACAACTTCACTATCCTCTAATGTCATCCTGATGATTATTTCTCGACATTCAGCGGCGATTCCAAGCTCTATCGACCCGCTACCTCCTGGAGGTGATTCTGTTCTCCTCCAAAGTTAGATACTCGTGCCTTCCCCTTACTTCTATAGGCTGCAATCTGGGGTTCGTGCCCCCTGCATCTTACTGGAAAGGATATCGCTGACCAAGTCTACCAACATGTATCATTCCAACAAACACTCGAGCCAATTTCACTCATATAATCTCCCTGTCCTTCGATATAATAAACTAGGTCCATAGCTATTATTCTCTAGATATTCACTACCGTTGTTAGCACATTGCGGTGGAGTCAGCCTATTTCTGACCTGAGCTTTACTACTGCTGGGGGTTTATTGGTTATGGACTCTCACACGTATTTGGGTTCTACTAGAAATCTCATCTGCCCTCCCGATTTACTACCGTGAGGGTCAAGGTGACTTATTTAAGCACTAGGGGTCTTAACCACTCTCTAACACTTCATCGGAATCAACAGTTCTAGTCTTGCTTTACTATTTACTCCAGGCAACATGGCATTGATACTTAAGCTTTCTGTTGTACTAAAAGAACAAGCTGGGAGCTGGAAAATGACCCCATCATTCTATACATGGCTAAGGCACAAAATCCAACAAACTCTAAAAGCTGGAGGTACAACCCTCGCACAATCCTTCACATATTTTGGATAACCCAACATTAACTGCCACCCCTATCTAATTCTAAACATCTACTAAGTAAGCCAGATCCCATAAATACTATACCTCTAACCTCCTACTCTGAGGCTATAGAAAGAACTGGAGACGGTGCTAGCATATCTATACCTTATAAAGTTCCTGGTGCCTTGGGAGGATGATGGGGAGATTACAAGACATCTGCTTCCGCCCTTAGGCTGACGGTCCCCCAACTATGGCACCTCACTGGTACCCTCTCCTGCTGCTGTAGCTGACTTGTGGCTGATTGAAGTCTGTTCCATATTAAACATTATTCTAGACAGATATAACAATGAAAGCTTAGGGACTCATCCCGCTACCACTTGGCTATATAGCATGATTTGATAAGAAGGAGGGGTAACCATAATATCATGCCTCGTAGCCTCCTACTTATAAAATGTGGTGCACAACACATTTATAAGAAAGACTACTAGACATGGCTTGCAGACTCCCTAGGATACGACATGATCTGATACCAAGTTTGTCACGCCCACCTTGGGAGGCATGAGCGGCACCTAATTCCATAAAGGGATCTGGGCTGACCTGGCTAGGCATATGCACCTATGGTACTTACTAGCGACTCAAAATCAAGAAGATAAGCTGTTATATCTCGGCTGTAAATACAGCCTCAGGCCGACAAGACACGCAACACTTGTAAAAGAAAACAGCTAACCCAACCAACATAACAGAAAAAACGATCCTATGCGGGCCAACAAGACCACCATACTGTCTAGTTATAGCAAAATGAAAACAGGTAACTATACTAGGCCCCACATAACCAACATACACAATATAACTAATCTATGCCCCACATGGACAACACGAATCGCTAACTGAAGACTGTAGTATGCAAGCCTCTAGGCGTGAAAATATTGGTCGGGACAGGGCCCCAGCCTACCCAAATGTTGTATAGATGAAAGACAAATGAACTCTACAACATGGAAACTTCGAATGAAAGGAGTTGGCCGAACTGCTGACTCTGAATAGCTGCTAGGAGATCTCACAATCTGTCTGTCTAAACCTGCAGGAAAGTATGCAACGCCCCATAATTAGGCATCAGTAGAATATGTACCTAATATGTAAAGGCAGTAACTAAAAAGCTGAATATAAGCTGATAAAAACCGAAAGTAAGTAGGAAGAAGGGGCAGAAGATAACCTATAAACTTTCTTATTCATAACCTGCATTTAGTAAATCACTACATGTATATGAGTTGAAACTATATGACTATGAATTCATAGGCTACAACTAACAAGCAAGTATACAAACAAGAACCTAAGCTAGCCCCCCTAAGGCTGGAAGGTGCAAGCAACATAGAAGGAACCTATTGGTGCCTCCATAAGCCCTGGCAAGTACAACCCAATCTATATACCCCTATCCAGGTTCCTATGATTATACTGGTACTATAGCCAACACACCTGGCTTCTGGGTTCGCATCTGAGCCTGCTGGACTCTTGTAATTGTGTCTGAGCCGGGTGCGCTTCCGTAACTGCACCCTAGGCACACAAGGCTCGACGGAGGGTTAGTGATGCTGGTACGGTATAAAAATAGAAGTCCATTCATGGATGGACTTTAATATGGCCATTGGGCCTGAATATAGTCCCTTGGGACAACATATAGCTCCTTGGAATGATCAATAGACCCGTAGGTGATGCTATCGTCATATATATCCTCTGAGCAATCAATAGCCCCATAGGCGATGGCACAGTTAGCAACCTTGAAGTTGGTCAACGGAAGTCTATCCTAGGTGGGGTTAATCCTAACCGATATATTTCATCTTATTCTCAATCTAGCCACTCAGAAGGCATATCTGGATCTTAAGGCCTAACACAACCCCTACTTACCCCTAGGATAGTCTGTATAGCTGCCAACTGGCACACCCTGTATGCCCATATATGATCAGAGGATCCTGATAGTGATCATAATCTCTAATAGTCTAGATTAGATAGGGCGAGATCTGGAGTGGTCTAAGCAATACTCTAGATGTCATGCTAGGACATTGATAGCTCATAAGTGAACCATAAGGTCGTGGACAACCAACTATTTAGCTTCCTTTCCTAGAACAACAATAGGGCTACTACTTAATCAGACATGCTCCTGAGCAGTCAGCCCCTAACCTTCCCCAGGCGGTTTACTATAATGCTTAGCTTGAAGGTTATACTGTACTACTATGGTTTTAGTCCCTTAAATCTTAACTTGGTGTGTGCATATTTCATATATCGTCTCTGGTGATTCCCAACCTTTTAGGTAAGTTTACATAAACCTGGTCATATGCAGGAACTTGTACATGAGTACCTATAAGAGCAAGCCGGGGCGTTGGCCCCGTATCCTACTACTAATCCCACGGATCTGTTTGACTGGGATGACTTCCTGGGCAACCTGTATGTCAAGCACTAAGTCGACTAAAACTAATAGTCACCGGCAGTGGCTAATTACATGGCAGGTTGTCACTCTTTTCATTGGGCAACGCTGGTGCCTCTAACTCTAGGGTAGGCCATCATATTCAAATTCTAGCCCTGGAAGCATCAAGATACACTAACGGCCTCTGGGTGAGCTTTACTAAAAATACAGGCGTCAAACTGAAAGTTATATCGCCCAGCTGCGCGCGATGCTGTACAACTTAGATCAGGCCCGACAACTAACCATAAACTTCTAAGGCCTTGGCATGACAATGAAACATCAGAATTCTACTAATATAGTGAAAAGAAGGATAGAGGAGTTTCTATGACACTCCTAGCATGAGTCACACTTAACATACTCTCAANATATAATCCTTCTCAACTAGCAGCAACTAATTACAACGTATAGGATCCTTGTCTCCATTCAATAACATAGGTCGTATCATTATACGATGAGAATAACTTGCCGAAGGGATAAGCCTTGACATACCTCGAATGTCAATTCTCATTTCTTCAATTAGTTTCAACCTGTAGTCGGCGATTCCATTCAATTGCGGCCTTTATACTGAGATAATAAGGCTATTTCAATAGTAGGAATCGGTGAATGACAATATATTTCAATAGGGTTAACTATAACTTCAACTCCATTTCATTCATCCAAAAAACTTACAATATCTCTAGAGTTTAGAAGGGAGATATGCTTACCTATTTCCTGTGGCCGTTTAGAATCCAATTTGGAGCAATTCCGACAACCTTTACTCAGTGGGGTTCCGGTGTACCGGGAGAATTTTCAAGAAATAACTCCACAAAGATGCTTATCATAGGTCTAGAACTTGTTATCTAAGATGAATTTGCATTTGGAAGGAGTTTAACGGTGTAATCTGATGAAAAACCAAAGAAACCCACGTTTACTCTCTCTTGTCAGCCTAGGGGATTTGGTTTGAAATGAACCGCTCTATGCTTAAAACATATATATGCATATAGGAGGCGGTGGGCTAGGGGTGAGGCGCGCCACCCATAGCACCAAGAATTGGGCGCGATGCGCTGCTCAAGGCGCGGGGCTGGCCGGGGCGGCACGGCACCCAGTGCGCCTGGCATTCGACCCTGACCTCCTGCTCACTTGACTTCGTACTTTTTTGTTCATTCCGTGAGCCTTTTCTTATATGCGTTGTACTCCAAAACTCTTGACATGTGTACGAACGCATCGGTTAAATGATAGAAACTTATGGGGTGTAACATTTTGTTTGAGTCTAAATCATGCAAGTTTTACTCGAATTTATGATAAAGATCAAGACAAAGGAAAGAAAACTGAATTAATAGAATTAGAGAATGCATTTCAGTTAGAAAATACTTATGTAAACTAAAGAAAATAACAGAATTTAAAGAATTCTTTAATAACTAAAAATACTATCATATGCATGTAATAGTTCTAATCATGGTAGTTTGACACTATTGAGGAAGTGGGGGAATTTCACAGTCAAAGAAAATCCCTAAATCATGATCTCTAGAGATACTGTAAAGCTAGGGTTTGTTGAAACATTTGGGACACAAGGGTGAAAGGATACCATTGTTTAAGTCCTACATACCTGTAGAAGAAATCCCCAAGAAGATGTTTGAATTTGAGGAGAAAGAACCCTAGTTCTTGACTTGGGAGAGAGAAGTCTGGAGTTTCTACGGTCTGCTTACGATTTGATTCTGAGTTGATTAGGTAAGACTAAGAGCTTAGACTAGGAAAATCCCTTTAATTCATCCCAAAGGAAGCCTAAAACGACCTAGTTTAAGAGTTAAAAGCATATAAAATTACAAAAATACCCTCAAAAAAAGTTCTCAAAAATATGTCTGTCCAGGTTTTCGAGTCGTACCATGACTTGTAGTGACATGCCACGGGTCGTGGTATGCCATTCCTGGATTTTGGGTGGCTTAAAAAGCTTGCTAAAACTCTTGGTACGAGTCATACCTACAAACCACGGGTCATACCATGACTCATGGTGACAGGGCTGGTCCTGTTCGCCAAACCTAGAGAAATTTGCAGAAAGACAATCTCTAGTAAGGATGGACTCACTGATCGTAGCACCAATATACGACCCGTACTATGAGCCTTGGTGAGATTCAGAAGATTCTTCAAGACTTGGCAGAAATTCATACATAACAAATAGTACGAGTCATAGGAGGAAGGTACGAGGCGTACCACAACACTCGTGGAAAATTAAAAAAGATGTCAGAGTTCTTAGGGCCAAGCCACAGATGCATTGTATGACTCATAGGACTGTGGTATGAGTCGTACCAGCCTGCCAACACTTAGAAAAATCTGTAGCAGCTAAGGACATACGAGAAGTAGGTACGACCCGTACAATCCTGCTATCGGTCGTAGGTTCAGTCATGACACAATCGACGACAAATATGGAAAATTCCCTGTTAGCTTAGGAAAAGGTATCTAATGTCTGTATAAATAGCTTTTATGTTTTATTTTAGTCAGAGAAAATAGAAACAAAGTAGTAGATGTGTGAAGAATATTATTTGTGAATTTTTATCAAGTTTTGGAGAGCAATTCTTAAGATAAAACTCTTGACTTCCTACATTGTTCTTGAGATTGTTCTTTGATATTCAGATCGATTTTTCTTCCAATTTTTGTTGTAAGTATTTAATTATGCGTTTGTCTATGAATGCAAATTGTAATACTACAACCATGAGAGGCTAAAACCTCCATAACTATTTGTTGTGGTAACTATGGTGGATTAACAAAATAGGGTTGCACAAAAGTGATTCAAAATCAGTGCTAAACGCTTGTATTGTATTCTCTTCATCTTTAAGCTTTTCTTAATGGTGTACAATGTTAGGACTTGCCAAAATTCTTTACTTGCTTGAACCTAGAGAAGTAGAGATTAGGAAAAGAGAATTACAACAAAGCCTTTGTATTTATGATCATTGTATTAACTTGAGTTGTGGTTGCAGGATAGTTAAATTTGGAACATATTGATAATTGTTAGTTTGAAATCACTCATGAGACCTGACTCGGTGATTGAGTATAGTCATCCAATAGGGATGAACCAGTGGTTTGGATAAACCCAAGTTATCAGTTCTACAAGTAATCATTGGGATTAATCACGTGTGTATACCCGAAGTAGTTATGAACCCATGGGGAACACTTAGCCTAGTTGTTTGTAGATCTTGATTTAAATCACAATTATAATCTTTGCTTTAATATTGTTTTCTTTAAAACCCCCAATTTGGAGATAATTCACCAACAAGTTCAATTACCGGCATTATTCTAGATCTTTCCCTGTTCCCTGTGGGTTCGACCCCGACCTCTTAGTTGGGTTCTTTACTGACAACATTCACTTCATACTTTGTTAGGATGTGTGAGTTTGAGTGTTATAAAAGAAGTGGTGCCGTTGCCGGGGAATACAACTAAGATTAGATTAATTGCTTGTATTTGACTTTTGGTTATTATTTCCTAAGTTAAATTTTTTTATTTTTGGATATCCACAGGTTGTCGCTTGGTGAATGCCAAGTACTCGCCGGAGTGAAATCCCCTAATTCTGTTGGATATCGAACTCAAAAGAACACTTCAAAAGATGGAGAACCAAGAGCAGAGAGATGCCTGTATTGTTGATGAAGCTAGGCAAGCCGAGCTAGCTTGGCAAGCTGCACTTTAGGATGTGGAGGATGCTCGAGATGAGGTTTTCAACGCTAGTCGCCATGGAAGGGGAAACAAAGATCAAAGATATGTCCCTCAATTCTTCAATGAGGATGACCTGCACATTGATGAAGTTAGGTCAGCCGGAGCTATCATACCACCACCATTTCCTGATTGGGAAAAATTTGACATCACTAGCACCATGATCCAATTATTGAACATGAAAGGGGTTTTTAGTGGTCACGTAGCTGATGATGCCAATCTACACTTGTCACGTTTATGAACACCTTGTCACGAAGAAAAGGTCTGTGAGCTATGAGCCTGTGGATAATGTGCATAATTGTAGTGCTATAGCCTCACGGGTCCTTTCCCAAAGGAAGAAAGATCCAGGTGCCTTCACTATTCCATGCACAATTGGTGATGTGTAGTTCGCGAGGACACTCTGTGATTTGGGAGCAAGAATCAATCTAATTCCGTTGGCTATGTTTAAGTAGCTGGGCTTGGGAGCCCCCACACCGACTACCATGCGACTACTGATGGCCGACCGAACTGTGAAGAAGCCTGTAGGGATCCTATTTGATGTGCTTGTTAAAGTTGATAGATTAAAATTCCTAGCGGATTTCATAATCCTTGATTGCGAGGTTGATTTTGAGGTCCCTATCATTTTGGGGAGACCATTCCTTGCCACTAGGAGAGCCTTAATAGACGTGGAGGCTGTCCAGTTGAAGTTTAGACTCAATAAAGATGAGGTCACCTTCAGATCTACCGGTCAATGAAGCAACCGAAGGAGTATAGAGTTGTCTCAGCAATAGAGGACGAATCCTAGTTCCTTGAGGAAGTCTTAGTAGTCAAGAGACTTGCATCATACCGTGATGTTAAATCAGGCGCTTCTTGGGAGGCAACCCAAGTGGTGGTTTGGTGAATTCTGAGCAATTGAACCACCTGCGTCGTGTCGCGACATTAAATCAAGTGCTTCTTGGGAGGCAACCTAAGTTGATTAACTTATGTGTTTTTAGTGTGTAGGGGAAACAAAAACAAGTGGTAGAAGAATTGCTGAACAGGCAGGTGCTATGGTTCTCAGTAGGACTCATAAGAGGGTTGTATGGGCCATAGCATGAGTCGTGTTGAGAAGAAGAAATATATTTCAGTGCATTAGTTCAGGGTACGATTGGTCCTACGACTTGTAACCTCATTGTACGGGTCGTAGTACTCACTGTGGTTATGAACTATGCAAGGCATGGACCTCAATGTAAGAAAGACCTATGAGTCATAGTACTAATTGTACCCAGAGTATGAGTTGTAAGATGTTCTCGTAGGTCCACAGGTAAGTTTCTCAATCTCTCTATTACATGTCCAAGGGACGAGTCATAGGGCCTTCCTAAGACTTTTGGTATGAGTCGTGATGGGTCAAAAATTATAAAAACACCCGAGTTGGCCTAGATTTTTGAAATCTACCCTATAACCTATTTAAATTCAAACAAAACGTACCCTTCTCCCACGAACTCAAAACCGAAGTCATGACCATAACCCATGACACCCTCACACCCGTAATTCAAAATCAACAATCAATTGAGCAAGTTCTGCTCAGTTGACATCGAGAATCCCAACTTCTGACCCTAAGTCCCTGATTGCTAGTCGAAGCAAGCAGTTATCAAGTAAGTGTATTATTTGAATTTGATAATTATGACCTATCTGCTTGATGCAAACCTTCTTAATCCCTGAGAGTCCACTCAATGCTTCGAATTTTTTTTAAAAAAGACAATGACTAGGGATGTGAACAAGTTATGTGCGACTAGGTAGGGGCTTGAACTTGTAAAAATAATGCATTGAACTATTAAAATTGAGTTGCGGGTTGTGATTAAAAATGGAGGAATGGGTAACTGTAAAACATGTTAAATGCAAACCTAGACTTGGGGAATTCTGAGTACCCAACACTAAAGAAATTCTCCTACAAATTAAATTAAAAATAAGGAAGGGATAGGCTTCACAAGCCTTCCTACGACTCATGGTTTCATACTATGATTTTTTAGATGGCTCATTGGGACTGTCCCAAGCTAAATTTGTAATAATCACGAGGTACGAATCCTAGTACGGCTTGTGGTTTACTGCTACGAGTTATACCTGGCAGTCATACCAAGAATATGAAAAGGGTCAAGTCCATAAGGTATAGCATGATCCTTCCTACGACTCATGGAATCGACTTATGAGGCGTACCATGAGTCGTGGAAAAACATAGAACATTTTTTTCAAAGGGGCATCCTCATACGACTCGTGGTATAGATCGTACCTTCATGGTATGGGTCGTACCTTCGAGGTGTAACATTGACTTGAGATATTACGAGTCTTAGTACGAATCGTACCTCCAAGGTATGACCCATACTGTTGACCCGTGATAAATTACAGAGGAATTTTTCTTGCTTTTTTTTCTCAATATGGAATTCTAACCCTTTTTCTCCACAGGTACAATGATGCAGAAACGAAAAGCATCCAAGGCAACTGCTTGGAGGACATTGCTTGATGAGACCTCCAAATCCAAACAAGAGGGCAACTCCCCTAGTGGAATATTGGGTCGATACATCTGATACTGATGGGACCCGAACCACTAGGGCCAAGGCCAAAGCCCAGGCCATGACAGCCACTTCCACATCTGCTGGTGCTCCCCAGTTTGAGGAGGCAGTAGAGGAAAGAGCCCAATAGTCCGGAAGAGGCTCTAATAAAGAAGAGGGGTCCAAGGAGGCCCAATCCGGAGATGCAAGCAATGAGTACGGATCATAGGAAAAGGCACCCAATGTTGTGTAGGAGCAGACTCCGCCTAGGGAGAACTGCACAATTTGGTGGAGAGTACCAGGAGCCTAGGAAACATATGAGCAGGGTATTGCTCTCACTACCAAGAGAAAACCTAGGCGGAGCATTAAAGAAGAGCCGCGGATCCTCACGAATTCATTGAACGAAGTGAAGGAGATAAAACGGATAGTTAGCTTCTACGAATTTTAGTGGATGGCTAGGGCCCCAGACTAATACACTTCAGATATCGTCCGGGAGTTCTATGCCAATTATTTGGAAACCATGGAGCAGAAAGCGAAAGAGGGGCATAAGTTAAAAGATCAGGTCAAGCTGGAGAGTGGTCCTGGTTAGAGGCTGAGAGGTTGATATATCCGACCGCACTATTGCTCGAGTATTATATGGGCCCCAGTTCATACCACCACATGCTACACCAAAATATGATGATCCGGTGGAGGATTTTAAATAGATCAAGCAACTTGGTTTTGACGAGAGGCGGAGGCAGATTCAACGGTTGTACAACGTGATCGCTAAGGACAAAGAAGAGGTAGAATGTGTCACTAGCGGCAAACAAATCATTAAGAACTCTTTAAACTTTATAGAAAAAGCCTACTGGATGTTAGTGCGCCATGGGTTGGCCCTGAATGTAAATGATAACACCCTCAGTAGATAGAGAAACTTTGGTGGCTTGTATCATGTCCAGATACTGCATCAATATTCCGAGGGTCATTGACGAGAAGATGCGGGATACGGGCTATGGGATTGAGCACTACCATCCCATTCCTGAGTCTCGTATTTAGATTGTGCACAAAGGCGGGCATCAAGGTGCATCATGGTAAGGAGCACCTGATCGGAGGATAGCAGATCATTGATATTGGCCTAATTCAGGATTAGATGAACCCGGTAAGTTAGGCCCGACTTTCCACTGCAGCCCCACTATCACGTACAGTTGGGGGCGCACAGGTGTATGGCCCCACTTCACATGAGCAGGGCGAGACACCAACTACAGATGCCGGTCATTCAAATGCAGCTCCTACCACCTCTACCGCACCATCTATGAGCCTATTGAGCCAGACTCCAGCCGGGTACATCCTAGTGCCTCAGGAATTTCTCCAAAAGCTGGCCAAGAGACTGACCATAGCTAAGAAGAAGGCTCAATCAATGATGGAGAATGTCATTGAGACCAGATTCAACATTCGTATGGCTGAGTAGACTGAAAAAGGCAGCCTTCATGAGGAGTTGGGGTTTCTTTGGAGTCGAGCAGCTGAACTGTCATCACAGCAGCCGACAATCATAGAAGCCCCTACTCTTCCTAACCTCGATGCTGGTATTAACGAGGAGCTTGATCTGTTGGAATTGAGAGTCTACAGGAGCAGACAAGGAGAAAGAAAAAAGAGGGTCTCTGAGGATGTGGGATAAGATACAAAAAAGAAGAAGAGGAAAAGAGAGAAAAGAGAGTGCAAGCGGGAAAGATTGGAGAGTCAGAAGACTCACGACGTGCATCATCGGAGCGCTTGATAGAGCTAGAGGAGAGAGTAGCTCTGCCACTGCCCAGGAGAGCTTGCGAGTGGCAGGGACCCTTCGAGTGAGCCACATTTATCCATGATGATTCTAGAGGCTGTAGAGATGACCGTTACTACAGAGGGGGTAGCCACTCCCCCTATTGATACACCAGTGAGTGAGCCGGCCACCGCCTGTGCCACAATTGTAGTGGAGGTACCTCCTCCGTAGGATGACAAGAGCATTTAGTGTGCCGCAGGTATGTTCCCTTCCCTTTGATATACATTCTACGCTTCAGGGACGAAGTATGCTTTTCAAAAAAAGGAGGGTGTGTACTTGTTATTTTGGATTTTTGATTCGTCTTAGGGTTTTTCTTGCCGTATTTCTTTCCCATCGGGCATGCTATCTAGTAGAACTAGCATGTTTAGGATTTTATTTTTGTGATTTTTATTTAATTATAAAGTAGCTTAGGAGTACTCAGCTAATAAATTGCACTAGTTTTGTATTTGTAAAAATTGACCCTATTTTAATTTTTTTTATGATTAGTTGTGTACTTGTGATTTCAAGCATTATTTATGTGGATCTTTTTAATGTAATTTAGTGTAATAGCATGAATAGTTTTTGTTAAGCCATGTATGAATCGGACGGGTAGAGTGAATGCAAGACATGTATTATGAGTGAGTGAGGTCTAATACCTAGTTTAATACTGCGTAGATGATCTAGAAGTTGCCCGGTTAGTATTTACATAGGTTTTAGGATGGTTGGTTAGGAAAGGATCATAGGCAGTTTTTGTTTAGCCCATTTTTAGCTTAATTTACCCTACCAAAACTATATGATTCTCTTGATCCTGATTTTGAGCCTCAAATAGATTATTTTTCTTTGATTAACCAATTAACCATACCCATTTTTATAATGAACCTATTTTCGCCCTGGTCCCTCCTTGGACATTATGAACCTCAACATAGGCAAAATGCCTAAGTTGAGAGTGGCTAGAGTAAGGGTGCATAAATGGTGGAAAGGTGAAAAAGGAAGAGAAAAGAAAAAGGTGAAAAGTGAGGTATGGTGTGACAAAAGAAAAAAAATGAAAAATAAAAATAAAAACAGAGAATAATGCATAAAAGTTTGAAGAAACACACCACACTCATACAAGTGTATAAAAAGGGTGAAAAGGGAGGAAAAAGTGGAAAGAAGTAAAAAGGGTGGAAAAAGTAAAAAAATGGAGCCACATGTATGTAGTGCCAAGGAGGGGTTCAGTCACTCAAAAGATTCCATCTCTACCATACCCAGCTCGAAAGCCTACATTACAAGGCAAAATAAGTCCTATAGTGATTCTAGCCTGACTATCTGATGAACCGAAGTAGAGAAAATAAGGGCAAGCCTATGGTATCTGATATGCAGTATTTGGAACTTCTTTGTGAGAGTGAGAGTCTTACTTGCTCAGTCCCATATTTCATATTTTACTATATTTGTGAGTGGGGGACTTTATTTGCTGTGAGGGTACATGGTTTGTGTTTTATTCTACCAGTTGTCTGTGTGAAAAGCATTGGTGATGACTTGACTATCTGTTAATAGCTAGATGATATATCTTGATCCCTGTTTATCATATTTTGTGGTTACTTTATGTGCATGTGTTCAATGAAAAAGGGTAAAAAGTTGTTTGAGTTTATAGTGTAAGTTTTTGTTTGATATTGGTTGTAGTATCCTAAGTTTATTTTCTAGTTAAGTGTCGTGTTTAGTTTTTCTTATTTTCTTTGCCTGAGGACATGCAAAAGTCTTAAGTTAAGGGTGTTGATGTGTTGTGATCTGTACTAAGAACCATGGTGAAATTCAAAAGGCTGGTATAAGAGGAAGGCAACATACGACTTTAGTATGAGCCTCTTAGTACGAGCCATACCAAGAGTTGTGGAATTGTTCAGAGAAATTTGCACAAAGGCAGTCTCTTGGTACGAATGGACTCACGGATTGTGGCACCAACATATGACCCGTACCATGAGCCATGGTGTGATTTAGATGATTCTTCAAGACTTGGCAGAACTTCAGACATAACAAATAGTACGAGTCGTAGGAGGAAGGTACCAGGTGTACAACAACACTCGTGGAAAATTTCAAATGATGTTAGAGTTCTCAATGCCAAGCCACGGATGCACTCGTAGGACTGTGGTACGAGCCATACCAAGAGTTGTGGAATTGTTCAGAGAAATTTGCACAAAGGCAGTCTCTTGGTACGAATGGACTCATGGATTGTGGCACCAACATACGACCCGTACCATGAGCCATGGTGTGATTTAGAAGATTCTTCAAGACTTGGCAGAACTTCAGACATAACAAATAGTACGAGTCGTAGGAGGAAGGTACGAGGTGTACAACAACACTCGTGGAAAATTTCAAATGATGTTAGAGTTCTCAATGCCAAGCCACGGATGCACTCGTAGGACTGTGGTACGAGTCATAACAGCCTATCAACACATAGACAAATCTGTAGTAGCTAAGGACGTACGAGAAGCAGGTACAACCCGTACAATCC
>JACEIK010016084.1:957-16587 GCA_018107945.1 Datura stramonium | reverse complement strand
TTGAACACCCTGTTCATCAAGTCCATAAAAGTTGCAGGAGCATTTGTTAGTCCAAAAGACATAACTACAAACTCATAATGACCATACCGCGTCCTGAAGGTTGTCTTCGGGATATCACTCTCCCGAACTTTGAGCTGATGATACCCGGATTTGAGATCTATCTTTGAGAAACACTTGGCACCCTGAAGATAGTCAAACAAATCATCAATCCTGGGTAGAGGATACCTGTTCTTGATGGTGACTTTGTTCAATTGCCGATAGCCAATGCACATCGAAGGGAACCATCCTTCTTTCAGACAAATGGGACTGGTGCACCCCATGGAGACTTGCTCGGTCTAATGAAACTCTTATCTAACAGGTCCTTCAACTGATCCTTCAACTCTTTTAGCTCGGCTGGAGCCATTCTATAAGGAGGAATAGATATAGGCTGCGTGTCGGGAAGGTCAATACCAAAGTCAATCTCCCACTCGAGAGGAACACCTGGCAAATCATCAAGAAAGACCTCTGGATACTCACGTACTACTGAAACTAACTGGATAGTCGGGGTCTCGGACTCTACATCCTTAACCCTAACTAGATCGTACATACAACCCTTACAAATCATCTTTCTGGCCTTAAGGTAGGAAATGAAACGACCTACAAGCACATCTGAACTACCCTTTCATTCTAAGACTGGCTCACCCGAAAATCTGAACTCTATTGCCCGGTTCTACAATTAATTGAAGCATAGGATGCAAATAGCCAATCCATGCCGAGAATCACATCAAAATCGGTCATGGCTAACTCTATGAAATCTGTTGAGGTGATCTTCTGAAGGACTGAGACTGGGAAACCTCTATAAACCTGTCTAGCTATAACTGAATCACCTACTGGAATAGAAATTGAGATGGGTTCTGACAAGACTTCGGGACTGACTTTGAAGCTACTAGCCATATAAGGTGTCACAAAAGACAAGGTAGCCCCCGGTTCTAGCAAAGCATTAACATCAATATGGAAAACTTGTAACATACTAGTGACCATATCAGGGGAGACCTCCTACTCCTGAAGGGATGCTAAGGCATAGAATCTGTTTTGGCGCTGACCGCCAGTTGTGCTAGTAGATGCCCCCTGATGGGTTGAGCATGTGGGAGGGGATGCTGAACTAGAATCTGGGCCTCAGCCCCCAACTTGATCATGTTTCGCTGCTGGGCAATTTGTAAGCATGTGTCTGGGCTTCCCACACCTGAACTTGCCAAGCACTGGCCTGTGTGCTCCTGACCACATTCACGACAAGCTAGGATGCTAGAACCTACGGTTCCATTGCTCTGACCCCTCGAGCTTGATGCTCTCTCTCTCTCATCATGTCTAGGCTTGGATGGAACACTCAATGCCAAAGATGCTGGGGCTGATGATCTATGGTGGGTCAGCTGTCGGTGCACACCACCTAACCTCGGTTGTGAGAATTTGTGGTCATCGGTCCTGGCCCTCTTGGCCTCTCTCTCAGATGTGCCACCTCCATCTTCTTGGTGTACAACACTATCTGTGGAAAATCCATGTTCTGGTGGAGCATAGAGGTCCTACAATCCTTGTCCAAATAGCCCACTACTCCATGCACGAACCTGCTCACCCACGCCCTCTAATCAACCACTAACTCTGGGGCATATTTCGATAGGTGAGTAAACTCAAGGGCATACTCTTGTACTGTCATTCTCCCTTGCTTCAAATTCAGGAACTCAACTGCCTTCATCTCCCTCATTTCACGAGGGAAGAACCAATCTAGAAAGGCAACATGGAACTCTTCACAAGTGATAGGACCTGCTCCGGCGACCCTACTATCTTTCCACTAGCGAAACCAGATATGCGCGACCCCTTCCAACTGGTAAAAAGGCCAACTCCGCGCACTCAACCCCATTCACCCCCATGACTTGGGTGATCTTGACAATCTCATCTATGAACTCATGCGGGTCCTCATCTACCTTGGACCCAAGGAACTCCTGCGGGTTCATCCTCAAGAAGTCTCTAACTCGAGCAGCCGTTGCATTTACATTATAAGGAACATGCGCAACGGCCTGTTGATTAACCTGAGCAGTCAAGGCCTGCGCAAGCATCTGAATAGCGGCCCAGAACTCAGCATGAGCAACTGGCTCTGGTGCCTGGTGCTCCTGAACTGGTGGGGCTTGCTGGTGCCCATGACCGTTGCCATCCTCGTGGCCTTCACCATTCCTATTTCTCCTACCATTCACTCTTCGAGGAGCCATGATTCTGCAATCACGAATGGCACAAATTAGAAGGATAGAAAGACTTTTCATCGCACGACAAAGATCATGAAAGAAGGGAACATTTCCTAAACGTCTTATAGCCTCTTTGACATAAGTGTGGAGCGCTTCACACCCATGAAAAAGACTCTAATTAACACGGCTTTCATACACCCTAGGGCACTTCAAACCTATGGCTTTGATACCAAGTTTTTCACGACCCGAACAGAGGCCCTGATCATAACACGGGACAAGGAGCCCCGAGAGACCCCAAGTCGACCTATGGCATAAGCATACATCTAATCTCAATCAAGAAATTGAATAATCGAAAAATACTCATAGCGAAAGTCTAACTTGAACATAACATCAGAATACGAAATCCAACTAACTCAACAAAACTGAAACTGAAATACATAAAGGAAAGCTGAATAGTCTAGTCCTCGGGAAATGAGGACTCACCCACAATAAGAGTGCTAACTCTGATAAGATGACTATGTGTGGGGATGAATCTGAGAGTTGGGTCCTGTATCATGAAATGATACAGCATGGAGTATGCGGTCAGTATGTGAAATGTACCGAGTACGCAAGATAAGAAAAACCGCTAAAGCAAATAAAATCATTTAAAGATAATGCATAATGTAAACATAAACATAAGAATCTGAGAGTAGGTCTTGCATGAATTCTTTCTGAAATCATGATCTCTTCATAAAATAACATAACATAACTTCATAACATCATAATTGAATCAATTAGACTCAAAGCTGAATTCTGATATTTATAAGTAAAGCTGAACATTAAGTCAAACCTGCTTTAGAACATGAATTTACATAAATCTCATGAGTAATTAAAAATGCATATCTAAAATCATTAGAAACAATGAGAGACTCGTCTTTTAACCGACATAGCACGATAGAGCTTATGTGGTCCCAACTATCACACTCAAGTACGTAGAGCCGTTCAAATTCTTGTCAAAGCTAGGGATGATACCATGATATCGATATCAAGCTGAAGGACCATCCGGGCAGGGGAAGCTCACAAGGGAGGTCCCAAAGTCATAATGTATAAACCTACGTTGGCACGTAGTTATGAGGCATAGGGTGATCGACCCTTAGCCTGCTCGGTGCTAGACATTACTCCCAAAAAATGCATACGCTCTATACATCATTTTATAATGAAGCTCAACATCGTTTATTGACGAAGCTCAATGATAAAATACATCTCAAATATGAAATCATGCATATGAGAAGCTTTAGCTCAAGACATACCACAAGCTAAAAACATAATTGGGATCCTTCGCTCCAAAATCATGTGGTAAGCTATACATAGGAAAACTTAAACTCAAATCATACCACAAGCTAAAAATATAATTGGAAATCTTTGCTACAAAACAATGTGGTAAGCTTAATTGGGGAAAATCATCATTCATACTTAACATGTGGGCATTGCCCAAAGCTTTATTATTCTTAGAAATACTCAATTATAATCGAAAACATAATTGTAAACATGGGTAGGTTCATATCATGTTTTTTATCATCATATCTCATTATCATCATATATTCATCACAAATATCATCTTTCATGAACATCTCATCCATGGGCTTTTGATTCATAAAACTACAATCATGATTTTAAATTGAAAACCTTATAAAATTTGCCCATGCTTCATATTTCGATAGTAGAATCATAATCAAATAATACCCATATATAGAAATAGAATATTCATACATTTGGGTTAAAACCCCATAGATTAGACATAGAAATTTCATACTTTAGAGAGGGATTGGGCATGGGTGTGAAAGAAATCACCCATTCATAGCCCTACATACATGTTGGTAGCCGATTCTAACACTTCTTTAGATGTCCAATAGGAAATTGAAAATAAATTGATGAATGCTAAGTTTGATCACCCTCTCAAGTCTTCTACCTTGCATACATGAATGAATGAGGCCTAAAATGAACTTAACCCCTTTAAAAGTCAGTATTCATAATCCAAAACGTCGTAGTCTAGGCCCTATAAACTTAGAAATTACGAAAAAATCCTTATTGAATTCGCAGAAAATAGTTGTCAGGTGGTCCTAACGGAGGACCTAACGACTCGTTGCTTGGTGGCACGACTCGTGGAGTCATCCGTGAGGTACAATGCTCAATTGGTCTTCTGGGCTCTTAACGGGCAACCTCACGACTCGTTACTGGTGACCACGACTCGTGATCACCATATGTGATATACACTGCCTTCCTGCTAAATATTTTCTCCAATAGTTGACCACGACCTACCCCACAAATCGTGGGGACTGACCACGACTCGTGGGGTCCCTTCCGTCAAGTCCACTACCCTTTTCCCTTTTCTTTACTTAATCCCCCTCCCCACGACTGAACCAACAACTTGTGGGGCCTGGCCACGAGTTGTGGTCATTCCCGTGGGGTTCTCCT
Source organism: Datura stramonium (assembly GCA_018107945.1). Lineage (NCBI taxonomy): Eukaryota > Viridiplantae > Streptophyta > Magnoliopsida > Solanales > Solanaceae > Datura > Datura stramonium. The sequence goes on along the minus strand of JACEIK010016084.1, from coordinate 11,923 downwards.
CTTCTCAAGCCTTAAATTTCATCCCCTGGCCTTCCCCATGAGTCACATCATGACTTGTGAGTTGATCTCACGAGTCTCCTCATGACTCATTCTGAGTCTGCTGTAAAATTTTCACTTTTTTCCGCTTCAACTCCCGGGTCTGATCTTTGGGCTCTCGGGGTATAACATGGGGTCTTGTACCATCAACTCGTCATGTTTAGAGGCTTTTCAGACAAAAGATGTATTCAGTTTCAGATTGTGCATTCTGATGTTATGTTTGATTTAGACTTCCGTTATGATTATCTTGTTGATTTATTGAGTTTTACTGATTAAGTTAGATGTATGCTTATGCCATGGGTCGACTTGGGGTCTCTCAGGGCTCCTTGTCCCGTATTGCGATCTGGGCCTCCGTTCGGGTCGTGACAAACTTGGTGAGTATTTTTGGGTTGTCATGAGTCAAGTGGTCATTGATATATAAACTTGTGTGGAGTGGTTTGTCCTTCATCTGATAATAACTGCATCACTTGAGGATAAGCAATGGTTCAAGTTTGGGGGTTTGATAAGTTGGTTATTTACCAACTCATTAGGCTCTTAAGTATATGAGTTTTAGCTTAGTTTTCAAGTCATTTAGATGGATTTTATGCCCTCTTTGCCTTTTCATGTACAGATATCTGATTTGTAGAAAAGAGAAAGAAAGGGAGTAAAAAGAAGGTAATCAAGTGAAAACCAACACTTCACCGGAAAAGACCGGCGAAACGCCGACCAAGCGCAGAAGAGCACTGCCTTGGGGAACTAAAGCAATCAGCGGTTGCGGACATCAACCAGCGACTCACCGGTTAAATCAACTACTGACACCCAACTGTGCTGGATCACAGAGAAAGAAATTAGCGGAACATGGTTGGAGGGCGGGGAGTCGATGAAGGAACAGTGGAAGGACACTAAGATTCACTGAAGGGGCATTCAACTATAGCCAGCGGTTCGCAAAATGTAACCGGCGAACCGCCGGTACTCTCGCAAGTATCAAAACACCTGAGCAGGGGAAAATGTGTCCAACACTGAAAAAGAGAGTCTTGGGTACCCTACTTTTGGATATATTCTAGACAGAAGTACTCTGTACCTCTCAGATCTTAACTTTTAGCTTTTAGAGAACATTCTCTTTATAGAAGAAAGAAGTAGAATTCTATTGGTGGGAATTGTAAAAGATTGCTTTTCTTTTTCTTCTTCTTCCTCTATAGCAAGGTACCACCATTGTTGAAGACTTATTGCTAAATTTGATTTTGCTACTCTTATTATTGAAATCAATGAGTTTATTATTAAATATGCTTTTTAATTTCTTAACCATGAGTAGCTAAATCATTAAGTAGAGGTGTGTGGTGATGAATGCTTAATTAGATTGGGTATTGCTAGATTCATCTCAATATTATTTAATTAGTGTAAATCTATTAAGTTCTCTCCAATTTATAATTGAAGCTCCATAGTTGCAGATGTGGGTCTACTTTTCTTACTTGATTTTTGCTTGAAAGAGAAGAATTGAGTATTGGGAGAGAATTTAATGGTGGACATGGAGGTGATGTTGTAGAGTTGGGATAGCATTGCCAAACCCACAATATCATTCCTAATTAATAGCTAATAGCTAGAGATTAGTGCAGCTATTAATCCAAACTTGATTGGATTGATTTAATTGTGTTTAGTGGTTCGATAGAACTCTAGCAAGAGGCATTTATGAGGTTGAAAAATATAGAATTCCCACCTTCCCAAAGTTATTTGCACAATCTGAACTAATGAGATGATCTAGCATAGCCTCTTTTAATTAGCACATCATCTACACCACATCTCTAGTCCTTCTCATTATTGTCGACAACTTTAGTTATTTTTCTATTCTAATTAGCCTAGTTAGAATCTATACCATAGTGTTAACACCACATCCCCAAAATGTTTATTGCTTTGTTATTTTTGAGTGGTGCGAACTAATTTCAATTTTTCAAACAGTTGTGCATATCATTTGTTAGTCTCTTGGGATTTGACCCGGACATCTATCGGAATATTTATTTTGATACAACGACCGTTTATGCTCTTTTGAATGAAGAGTGTATTTTGGACGTTATCATGCCCCACTTCTCAGGTATTCTGACTAGAGCCGGCGGTCAGTCGGTGTTTCACTGGTGACTCACCGGTCTGGCCATTTTTTTCCCAGGTTTCTTCCCCCATTAGTCAAGGATGCGGCGGTTCGCGCCTCTGGATCGGTGGTTCGCGGTCTAGCGCGGTGCCTACCTTGTTTTGTGCTCTTCCTCCTTTCTTCACACCTACTTCACCCTACAAACAAAAACAACAAAGACATTAAAACATTCAAAAGAAAACATTTGGGTTGCCTCCCAAGGAGCTCCGTAGTTAACGTCGTGCCACGGTGTATCTTTCATTCAAATTTCATTTTTCCATAGGGTTATCCTCTAACTCATCCTTCTCCAAATCAACTCCTCCATTTTCTCCCTCATTATTCAACACTCCAATCATCTTGCATTCATCGGGAGGTTCCGCGGATTGGCATACCTTGAAGGCGACCTCCTTACCTCCCACACAAAACTTGAGCTCATCTAGCTTCACATCTACCAAAACTATGCCCGTGGCGAGAAATGGTCTTCCTAAGATGATCGAGACTTCTACATCCATTTCTCAATCTAGAACCATAAAGTCATCTGTAGTATAAACTTATCCATCCTCACCAATACACTTTCAAAACCCTACCGATTTCTTGATAGAGCGATCAGCCATTAATAATCTCATTGTAGTAGGTTTTGTATTGCCAAGCCCCAATTTCTTGAAGATTATGATAGGAATCAAATTTATTCTCGCCCCAAGATTAGAAAGGGCTTTCTTGAATACACACAACCCAATAGTGCGAGGGATTGTGAAGGTTCTCGGATCCTCCCTTTTCAGGGCAAGGTTACTCATCATCATAGCACTACAATGATGTGTTGTCTCTCCAGTGCCCACATCTACAACCTTTTTCTTCTTCACCAGCTCTTTTATGAACTTTTAATATTCGAGCATTTGGAGTAAAGCATCCACCAACGGAATGTTTATGGACAATTTGCTGAACATGTCGATAAACTTGCTGAATTGATCATCCTTTTTCTTCTTGGCTAACCGCTGTGGATAAGGAGGTGGAACTCTTGGGTATTGATCTCTCTCACTTGAGGCCTTCATACCCGCATCTCCTTCCTCATCATTTGAGGGGATCTCATCAACATCTCCCTCACCTTGTTCTTCATCATCATCACAACCATTTAGTGTTTGTGGCACCTCATCTGATTCTTTAACCTCACTTGCCTTGGGGTTACCGCCCGCATCACCAAGCATCTTACCGCTCCTAGTGAAAATAGCCATGCATTGACTATCCTTTTTGGAATTTGGGCATTGTATCTCTAGGGAGTATTCCCTTCATTCGAGGGTTCATTTGGGAAGATAAGTGGTTTATTTCGGCCTCTAAATTCTTGATCGAGGTCGAGTACAAACTTACAATTTGGGCAAGGTTAGACACCTCCCCTTTAAGTTCTTTGACCCCGTTGTCTGTTGATTCAACTCTCTTCAGAACCCTTTCCAGCATTTCTTCAACTTTTGAGTTCCCTACATCACTCACACTTGGTTGGGATTGAGCATTCTAAGCTCTAGGAGGAGGAATATACGCATTTGCGCTTCCATGATAGCAGTCGCCCTCACGATTTTCCTCTCTATTGCCCCATCTCTCATTTCGATCAGGCCACCCTTGCATGTCATGGTTCCTCCAACATTGGTTCTCTTCCCTTACGTGTCAAGGGCCTTGATTAGTCCCTTGGTACCCGAGTCGAGAACCCCCCATTTGATTCTCCATGTATTGGTATTCCTTCTCGTACCTTGGTGGAAAAGATTCTCCTTCAAAATGCACTGGACCTTGCATTCTCATAGCATTCACAACTTTAGGCCCAGCTCCTATCATATGCTTAGGCATTAACTCCAGTTGAGTCATCATTTTAGCAAGATTTTTATCTCGCTCTTCATCTTTTTTTCTCATTTCAGCTGTTAATAAACTAGAACCAGCATCATGCAAAGATACATTCATCTCCCTTGTATGCCATGCCATGTTCATCTTTGTCATCCTGTCCAAAAGAGCTGTAGCTAGACCATATGTATGGTCCATGATTGATCCTCCAGCTAGTTATTGGCAACTGATTTATTGATGGAGTCTAGGGCTCGATAAAAGCTCTGAAGAAGCACTCCATCGGGAAGACCAAGGTTAGGACAAAGGGACACTTTCTTCTTGAATATCAGTCATACTTCATGCAAAGGCTCACCCGGCTCTTGCCTAAAGTTTGTAATATCATTCCTAAATTGCAACATCTTTGAGGGAGAGAAAAAAGGATCCAAAATGCTTCTGTCAACTCTTGCCATGAGGTGATGCATTCCAGAGGTAACTCCTCCAACCACATAGTTGTTTCTCCCGTTAGGAAAAATGGAAAGAGCATCAACCTGATAGACTCTTGGCTTATATTCTTTATATTGAAAGGTTGGAAAATCTCTAGGAAGTTCCTCAAATGGCGGTTCGCATCCTCACTCGGTTTACCATGGAAGAGCCCTTTCATTTGCAACAGATGCAACATTGTACTAGTGACATGAAATACCGCATTCCCTACTGTAGATGGTAGGCAAATGGTAGATGCGATCTCAGGCATGATGAGATTATCTTCTTCATGTTTCATATTTCCTTCCACCAAACTATCTCCTGCTTGCTAATGTTGGCTCATATGAATTCACCCTAGATGACCAACAACAACAACAATGTTAAACTCCTTAAGATGCAAGATCAATTCTAATTAATAAACAACTCAAGGATATCAAGCGCTAGTCCCCGGCAACGGTGTCATTTTTGATAACGCTCAAACTACACTCCTCATTTAGAGAGAATGTAATCAGTTGTTATATCAAAATAAATAACCTGACGAGTGTCGGGATCGAATCCCACAAGGACTAGAGAATGATGTGCACAAGAGTCATTTAGTGAATTGAAGTGATTCGCATCCAAGCAATGAAAATGTAAATGTAAATTTTTGGGGAAGTAAAGGCAAAAGTATTGTGGATTCTAAAATCAGCTAGTTAAGAGAGCAAAATAACTAAAATTGAGAAACAATAATGAGCAAAGACTAAAGTTGTAGTGTAGATGAGATGTCAATTAAATCGGGATTTGCTAGATAGTCAAGTTGTTACTAATATGTGCAAATTACCTTGGAAAAAGATGGAGTCTGATGTTCTTCAACCAATTGAACTCCTTATCCTTGAGTTCTCTCGATTCTCAAGACACAATTTAACGATTCCAATATGGTTTGGATTAGGGGCTAAGCTATTTCTAGCCATCAATCTCTTAAGGGATTATGATCATGGATGTTGGCTATTTCTATCCCAACCCCACATAATCAAATCCCAATCCAACATTAAATTCTCCCCTATTACTCAATTCTTCTTTTTCAAGCTAAAATCAAGTAAGAAAACAATACCCATATTTGCAACTATGAGCAATCAACTTTCATTTGAGGAGAATTCAATAGATTTACACTAATTAAGTAACAACAAGACAAATCTAGCAATACCCAATCAAATTAAACACCCATCATCACACACCTCTAGCTATAGATTTAGCTACTCATAATTGAGAAACACAAGAGCATATTCAATAATAAACTCAATAATTTCATCATTAGGAGCAAGCAAAATCAAACTCACAATATTTCTACATTAATAGTTATACCCTGATGAAGAAGAAGATGAAGATAAAAAGCTAAATTCTAATTTCTTTCTCTCCAATGGAGTTCTTCTCTCTCAAAAAGTAAGGGAATATCCAATGATATGTTCAAAGTACTTTCTTCTAGAATATATAAAAAAATAGGGAAAACATTCTCCTCCTTTTCAGGCTTTGATGATTTTGCCCTATTCAGGTGTGTCCTCACTTGCGATGGAACTGGCGGTTCGTCGGTTGCTATTTGCAGCCGCCGGTCATTTTCTTCTGCAATCTAATGAAGTTCCAGGACCTTCCGGCGATGCCTTCGCAGGTCGACATCCACGAGCCGCCGATCAATTTCATCATTGGTCCAGCCATTTCCAGCACTTATCGGCAATGGAACTGGCGGATATTTCTACGTACGACGGATACCTTAACAAAATTATTCAAGATATTTCTACGTACGACGGATATATATTGCAATGACTTTCATACCGCAAAAATAACTTATATCCTTTATTATATTTTTATCTCTCTAGGAGGTAAATTGTGGTATTTCTTTCATTTACTTCGGAAAACAAAACCTAATTATTTGAATGTGCTTGAAATATAATATTTATCAATAGCTCATTATTTTGGCCAAGCACAAGAAATACATTGCTTCAAAATATTTCTCAAGTATTTTTCAAATTATTTCCACTTCAAGAATTATTTTTTTTTAGAGTTTTACTACTTTAGGAGTAAAGTTTCAACATTATACTACTCATATTTGTTCTTCTGGAACAAATATGAGGCATGAATTGCCAAATGAATCAATAAGTTATTCCTCAAATCCATAAACAAAATTGATATCGTTGTTAGCAAAAACATAAATATCAAGAAATATTAACCTTTTATCTCATGAAATCATATTCATCTCGTTCTTATTTGTAAATATTGAGATATATAATATCACCAAAGGAATACCGTTCCTCTGGTCAAGTAACACATCTTTCGAAAAGAAACTTTGATTCTTCAAAGTGAGTACTTAAGGTAGAGACTTGTACTGAAAACGTGTTGTAAAATACTAAAATAAGAGAATATAAAGAAAAAGAGAAGGGAAAAGAATTCTTATTTCTCTTGATGAATGAATTACAAGAGAACCCCTTTATTTATAGAGAAAACTAATTATTTGATCCCAAAGTTACTAGCCCTAACTTTCCTTCAAAGGAATTAGACATTCATTGTAATACAAAATATATTTATAACAAGAGCCAAAATTTAATTTTTTTTTTCAGCCAAAGAAGTTCCAAACAATAGGACATAAACCTCGGCAGATATCATAATTTAACTGCCATAGGGACGAAGATAAATTTAACAGTTCAATCACATTAGTATACATTTTGCAATTTACAGATGATCTTCAAAGCTTGTAAGATGTGAATCAATGCATAATATCGTTAAGTTCCCTATTAGCTACCCAGGGAATATGTTACATCTACTGGTAGCACTTGATCTACACCCAATGAATACGATATCAAGAGTTTATTATCTACCAAAGTAACTACAACACAGCCTTGGCCTAAAACATTATATAAAAATTGTACAAATGAGGTGCATAACCTCCATCCATTCGTCAAAATATTCTCAGCTCCCATCTGAAAAGGTATCACTGCCATCTCCAACTTTGGAGAGAGAGAAAGGAGCAATGGCAACATTGAATGTCCGTGAGCCTACTCTGTCAATATGCTTCATCTCGAAGTCACCCTCCTGTATAGTAATAGATCATCAGAGACGCGATGCATTTTAGAAATGGAAGGAACAAAGAAATAAAGGAAAGGCTCCAAGGGTTTGGAGCAAACTCTTCAAAATTCTTGCCCCACCTGTGTTGATATGACATACCACACCGCACTTTGATCAACTCATCTTGGGTGCTTAGATTACATCTATGACCGACAAAGACATATTGACTGGATATTTGATTTGATTTTGTAGACTTACATCATATATAAATATTTAATGTAGTTATATAACGTATGAGAATGCTATGCTATTTACACGAGATGTCAAATGAATAAAATATTAGGTGTTCTATAAAGAATTAATTTTATTAGCTTTAGTGCAATAATTTTAATTTATCAAATATATGCTTTATATGTCATAATATATATTCAGCCTTATCTCAGCATCTGTATACGCACTCGGATTCATACCCTCGAATCCTAAAAGCTGAAGAAAAGGGTAAAAGATACTCCTCAACTTTCATTTATTAGTTAAATTTGTCCCTCATTATACTATTTGGCCCATTTTACCCCTGCTGTTACAAAACTTAACAAATATGCCCTCAGTTGGATAGATTCCCCCAAATTGATAAAATTACCCGATTTCAATTGAAATTACCTATTTCAAATCCCCAGTTAAATCTGACCGGCGACCCACCAAACTAGGAGCAAATTTCAAGAAAACTCAAAAAAAAAAAGAAAACTATCTTTTTTTTCCCTTATTCTTCCTCAAGTGCCATGGATTTACAGATCTATGATTTCTTGTTTATTTTGATCCTCTTCCTCTGCATTAATGGTGCTACACTACAAGAAAACCCATCCAGTAAACATCAGATGCCAGCAACTCAAATTTTCTTGTAGCCCTTTCGGATTCTCACTACACTGAACTCTCTGATCTAGTTGAAAAAGCCCTTTTGAAACCCTTGATGGAGCTGTCACTAAGCACAATATCACCATTTTCGCACCTAGAAATGAAGCTCTGGAACGTGATTTAGATCCCGAGTTTAAACAATACTTGTTTCAACCTCAAAATCTCAAATCCCTTCAAAATCTACTCCTTTTCCACATGATTTCCCCTCGCATTCGGTCGAAAAATTGGCACAAACCTCGCCATCATTCTACTCTTCATCCCAGAGAAGTACACCTCCCTGTTTTTTGGAGGTCTGGTGAAAAAAAGGTGAACATGGCAAAAATTATTCACCCACAGATGATATTATCAAACCAGAATGACTAATCCATGCGTCTGAACGAGTCTTAATACCTAAAGCAGTTCAACAAGATTTCAACACCAGAAGAAGTCTTCGGTCAATTTCTGTTGTAATTCCAAAAGGAGAACCAGAAGTTAGACACAAGAACAAACATATTGAAGGAAACCCAGGTTTTGATCCTCTTCTTCATTCGATCGGGGACTGAAATATGACTTAAAACCCATTTAATCCTGCACCAAATTGCCCCGAACGTAGAGATGGACTACCCAACCCCAACCCTAACAGCTATAGAAGAGAAGGAAAATGAGTTGGGGTAGTTACATGGGGTTTAATTGGTACGGGTTTAATTAATTTAGGTGAATTTGGGTTGGGTCTAAAGAAGGTAATGGGTTATTTAAGGGATATTGGGTAATTTTATTCATTTGGATGGAATCCGTCCAATTGAGAGCATATTTGTTAAGTTTTGTGATGACAGAGGTAGAATTGGCCCGACAGTATAATGAGGGACAAATTAAGTAATACATGAAAGTAGAGGAGTATTTTTTACCCTTTTTCCTAAAATTTATGTGATGAAGAGTCTGACCTCTAGATCCGCACCCGTATGGGATACCCGCACCTGAGTCCCAGCAACACAGCCCAGAAGGTAAGCAATTCCAGAAATAGAATGATTGATGCCTATTGATTGCACATCAAGGTCCAAAAGGAGACACAGAGACCTCCTTGCATGTTTTGTCGCCCTCAAAGCCAAACCAGTAAATGCATTTTTTTTTCACCATAAAATAAGAAGGATCTAATAGTAATACCCTCCAAAATAATTTTTTTTATAAGGGTAATAACCTCCAAAATATTAGGAGTATCACTCTATTAGAAGGTATCAAAGGAAAAAATTGAATAAGATTTCTGCTACTTTTTAACTACTTGGCACCTCAGAAAACCATTCCCTTTAACATCTGCCATTCCAAACTAAATCCTGATAACCAGAGAATTTAAATACTTCTCTTTTCCCAGTTCCAAACATTGCTTTTCAATTTAAACAAGTGTATCAATTCAAATTTAATTCACAAAAAGGAATAAACAGAAATATGACAATTAGTGTAGGTAAGTTATGTGAAGCTAATATGACAACAGCAATTTGTGAAGAAACAAACTTTGATCATGCAGCAGTTAGCAAATGTTTTACAGAATGCATAGCAGGTCTTGAGTTTATAAGATAGAATGTTCTAAATTCCATATTCTTCTTGTGTTCTCACTGCTAACTTCATCCACTAGAATTGAAGGAAAGGGGCAGAAGTGTGTGTGTTAGTGTGGGTGAGTGTATGTGCATGTGTGTGCAGGATAAGCAAATCATGATTTTCTTCTTCCTCGTGATGGACCTATAAAAGGGGGTACATGTCAAGTATCAGCCTTGGTCATGTCTTCACAATTCTCAATGTAGAATGCAACTTTGATAGTAAAATTCCATTTCCGCTGGAGACTACATTCAGATGTTTTGGGGCAGTGTAAAGCCTCATTTGTTTGCACGTAATGGGGTCTGAATCTGAATCATTCAGACCTCATCCAATTATGTACATTTGTTTTCTTGCTTTTAGAACATCTTAATGGGTCTTAATGAATTAGATCTGTAAACAAGTCTTAACACTATTCAAACCTGAAAAATATACGCTTCTCTTTTTTTCTCCGTATCACTTTTTCTCTTTCTTTCTCCAACTATCAACCAGTCAGACCAAACTTTTTCCTTGGTAAGATATCAAATTTTTTATTTGGAGTTATATATCTTGATTCCAATTTATCAATGATAGTTTTAAAATTAAGGGTTCAAAAAAGACCCATTTCAAATATGATTTGACCAGTGGCTAGAAGGATACATCGATAAAAATGGAAGGTTTGGACGAGATGGGAACATTTCAGTAGAACAACGAATAAGGATGCCTGCACATCCTTCAATATTATTTAAAAAATTTAGAAATTTTAGCCTTGGCTGATCCTTTTTCTTGTTTTACTTCTTTTTCTCTGTTCCATCGGGACAACTAAATTTTTTCAACTGATGAAAAGTTGTGGAATCTTTACATACCTTGTGAACAATATTTCTAACGAACTATTTCTAAGTTTTCTGACAATTGTAGTAGATGGCAGATCCAATAGTTGTATTTAATCAGTAGGCTTGAATTCTATTCATTAAAGCAAATTTTGTAAAGAAAATGCAGATTGGGTAATTTTGATTAAAAGATTAATTTATGTTTAGTTTTTTTCTATAATTATATATGTTACAACAT
>JACEIK010016083.1:0-16592 GCA_018107945.1 Datura stramonium | reverse complement strand
CTAGCCATTTAATAATCTCATTTTTGACCACCTCTTGCATAGGTGGGTTCAAACATCTTTGATGCTCAACTAATGGGCTGAAATTTTCTTGAAGATTAATCTTGTGAGTAAAAATTCCCAGAGGAACATCGATGATATCAGCTATCGACCACCTATAGCTCAAATGTGCCTTTTCAATACCACGATAAGTTTTTCTACTTGGGAAGAAGTGAGTTTTGCTAAAATGATGACCAGGAGCATCTCATTCTCCCGCAAATATGCATATTGCAAGTGAGTGGGTAAGGGTTTGAGCTCCATCTTCGAAGGTGCCACAATAGATGGTTGTGACAGCAGAGTTGTGCAATTTTTCAAATTGAGGTCAGGCTTTCTTAGTTGGAAGGGATAATTTCTTATCTTCTTATGCACTTGAAGAACCTCCTCGAGTTCTTCACCTTTCAAAAAGAAACCAGCAATTGTTTCACCTACAACCTCTTCCTCTATTTCCCATTCAAATATATCATCATCCATGGTGGCTTAAGGTGAGGAAGTGCTTGTTTCTTTTGTTTGAGATGCTACTTAAGATGCTAACTCGTTCATCCTATCCTCCAATTGTTGTAATATTACGTCATGACTCTTCACGGTGGTCGTAAGGTCCAATAGCTTACTCCGCAAATCCTGAATTCCTGCTTCAATTGAAAGGACCTTTTCAAGACCCACTTCAAGAGTGCTTTCCATGCGGGATGGGACTGACTTATCTCTTTCGTCTCAACTGACCAAACATTGTTCCGACCTTAATTTCCATGATAAGCGTACTCATTTCTATGGTTGGCTTGGTGGTATCTTACATGGAAACCCTTCATATAGTTCATCAACAACTCCATCTGCTTCATCATGACCAGCAACATAGTGTCTTTCTTCCCTTCTCTATGCCACATCTTATCCACAAGTTTGATAGTCTCCACATAAGGCACCCCCTCAGGGTCTCTCAACCACCTTTTGAAGATGCTCAAGAGTAACTCAGTGATTTATTAATAGCAACAACTGTGGTGTAAAACTAATTCAAATGCACAATCAACACAAGAGTATCAAGTGCTAGTCCCCGACAACAGCGCCATTTTTGATAACGTACAAAATATACTCTATGTACAAAGAGCATAAACGGTCGTTGTATCAAAATAAATATCTCGACGAATGTTGGGTTCGAATCCCATAAGGACTTGAGAATGATACACACGATTTTTTTTGAGAAATTGAATTTAGCTTGAACCACTTGAGAATAACATGGAAATAAACATTTGAGGGAGATTGAAATTTACACTAGAATACAACTTCTGATTTGGCTAACTACGATAGCAAAATTACCAAGGTTGTTGACAAGAATGTAAAAAGACTAGAGGTGTGGTGTAGATGATATGTAACTAAATAAGGTCATGCTAGGTCATCTCATAAGTTCAATTTGTGTAAATAATCTCGGGAAAGTGGGCATTTGATGCTTTTCAGACTCATAAATACCTCTTGCTAGAGTTCTTTCAAACCCCTAGACACCAATAAATCAATCCGATCAGATTTGGATTAATAGTTGCACTAATTTCTAGGTATTGGCTATTAATTAGGAGTTAGAATGTAATAATGGCTATTCCCATCCCAATTTCACAATCTCTCATCCATGCCCAATATTAACTTCTCTCCCAATACTCAATTCTTCTTTTGCAAGCAAAAATCAAGTAAGAAGAATTAGACCCACATTAACAATAATGTATCTTCCTACTATATATTGGAGAGAATCTAATAGATTTAGACTAATTAAATAATATTGAGGGTACTCTAGCAATACCCACTCTAATTAAGCATTCATCACCACACACCTCTAGTTAATGATTTAGCTACTCATAGTTAAGAAATTCAAAAGCACATTTAACACACATTAACAATAATGTATCTTCCTACTATATATTGGAGAGAATCTAATAGATTTAGACTAATTAAATAATATTGAGGGTACTCTAGCAATACCCACTCTAATTAAGCATTCATCACCACACACCTCTAGTTAATGATTTAGCTACCATAGTTAAGAAATTCAAAAGCAATATTTAACAATAAACTCATTGAATTCGATAATAGGATTAGAAAAATTAGATTCAATAAAAAGTCTTCAACAATTGTAGTACCTTGCTATGGAGAAAGAAAGAGAAGAAAAAAAAAGAAAACAATACTTTTCTAATTTCTTCCAACTAAGTTCTTACTTTCTTCTCTGCTAAAAGAATGTTCAAAGTTAAAAATTAAGGTTTGATGAGTACAAAGTACTTTCTCTAAAATAGGTCTAAAAGCAGGGTATCCATCTATCTCTTTTTCTGTGATGGACATTTTTACCTCGATCGGGGCCGTTTGGCACTTAGAGAGGATTGGTACTGTCGGTTACATTCTGCGAACTGCCGTTCTAATTAATTTCACCTCTAGTGAGTTTTAGTAGCCCTAGGCGATTCCTTCCTGACATCTCCGGTATCCACCCATGTGTCACCACCTCTTTTCTTTGATCTAGAATTGTGTGTCATTCGGCGACAGGACCATCGGGTCACTGGTTGAAGTCCACGTTCACCGATTGATATCATTCCCATAGACAATGTTCATTAGTCTCGGTCAAGCCATGTCTTCCGGGTGAAGCACTGTTTTCACCATTCCATTTTGCTCCTTTCTTTGCTCTTTTTTTCTGAATTAGATATCTGCACAAAAAAGGCAAAAGGGGCATAAAATCCATCTAAGACTTGGAAATTAGATTAACGTTCATGTTTAAGAGCCTAATAAGTTGGTAAATTAACAACTCACTCTCCACTGCCTCACTTGGAGATTCATTATATCACTCCTAACGTGTCACTTAAATCCGCCGGCCCGTACTCTCCCGAAACTCTACTTTTTCACCAAACTGCCTACTTAACGGGTCACACCAAGACTCGTTGGGTCACTTGATGAGTCACACAATGACTCGTTCTATGACCTAGTGTAGGTTTTCCTCGTTTTCTCCATTTTAGCTCTCGAGGCTAATCTAGGGAATTTTGGGGTGTTACATTATTCCCTTGGGAACATTCATCCTCAAATGTAGATTAAACATACTGGAAGGCTAAGGAATGAATTGCAATCCTAAAACTGAACATCCATAGCTAAAATTGACGGAGGACTGCTCCAAATCGATCTACGCATCAATCAATTCATGAAACAAACATGTATGCTATGACATAAAAGGAACTAAGAGACGTGAACTTGACAAGAAACTAAATAGAGTAATAAGGAGGAAACTGATACTCATGCTGGAATTGAGCTAGAAGGAAATGATATGGTATTTAGCCGTCATATCTTCCTGCCCCACGTAGCTCTCTCAACAATATAATTTGTCTATAAAACTTTCACTAAAGTTACTTCCTTGTTCCTCAACTTCCAAAACCTGATGATCATGATCTCAACCGAACCTCCTCATAGGTAAGGCTATCCTTCACCCTAATTCTTTCCGAACAACCAAGGCTGATCACTAATGCATTTTTTTCAATTGGGGTAGGATACATGGAATACTAGATATACTGAAGTTAATCTGTTGTAGCTCCAACTCATAGGCTACCTTGCCAACTTGCTCAGGATCCTATAAGGACCAACATATCGGGACTAAGCTTCCCTTTCCTACCTAACCTCATAACTCCCTTCATGAGAGAGACCTTCGTAGCTCACCCAATCATCGATCTCAAACTCAAGTTCTCTCTCCTCCTAACATCCGGATAATATTGCATACTCTAAGCTATTTTTATCTTTTCTCTAATAAGACGAACTTTCTCCATAGCCTCATGAACTGAATCTTTACTCCACCAACATAGCCTCACTACTCCGAACCATTCGATAAGTGATCTACATCTCCGCCCATGTGCATTCAAAATGGAGCCATCTGAATTATGGAATGATAATTGTTATTGTAGGCAAACACAATGAGAGGAGTGATCATCCCAACTACACTTGAAATCAACCACAATATGCTTCCTGACATGTCCTCAAGAGTCTAAAGGTCTACTTGGCCCGACTCCATCCTTCCACGGGTGAAAAGTCGTACTAAGTCACCCGGAGTACCAAGGCTCTTCTGAAATGACCTCCAAAACTAAGAGGTGAACTTTTGAAACACCCATTCAGATGATGGCAGGAATTACTTCCATGGCAGTGAACCAACTTCTCGAATGTACAATCTAGCATAATCCTCATTGAACTCGTAGTTTTGAAGGTAGAAAATCTGTTGATTTGGTCAACTTATCCACACCACCATACAGAGTCACATCGTTTGGCTTGAAGTGAGGAAACCCTATAATAAAGTCCATTGATCTATCTCACTTCCAAGTAGGGATGATGATGTCCTAAAGCATACCTGTGTCTTTAATGCTCGAACCTTCACCTATTGGCAATTTGGACACTTAGCCACAAATTCCACTATGTCCTTCTTTCATGCTATTCCACCAATAGACTTCCTATAGATCGTGTACATCTTGGTGGAATCCTGATGATAGAGTACTGAGAGCCAGAGCCTCACTCAACATCCGCCTCTCAAGTCATCAACAAACTGAACACACACCGGGGTCCCCGATATTAGAGTGCACACTATCTCCTTGGGAGAAACCTCCACTTTCTAATTCGGGATTGCTTCCTTTAACTTCACTAAGATAGTATCCTCATCTTTCCTTATTTTAAATTCTGTCACCAATGAAGATTCTAACTCATCCTAAATAATAGCATAAAAACTGCTGAATCTATAAGGCTGCGAACTCCTAATCGAGCAAGCCTATAGACACTGTAATACATGAAATTCCCCAAGATCAAACTCGAGGGTTGAAACAAAAATCAGAAAATCACACCAAGTCACAAACATCGATCAGGTCACTGATGGACTACGACCCATCAAGAGGCAACCGCAGTTGATTGTCGAGGTCACTACGGATGGTGTGATGACTGTGGTATGTCCTGTAATGAGTCGTTAGTAGCCTTACTAAAGTTGAGTAAGTTGCAGTCAAGGAGACTTAATGGGTGAAGGAATGAGTCGTGGTGTCTTTCACAACTTGTCAAGTGGTCATTGTTAGGGTGGCCGACAAAGGAGGATGGAACTTCTAGTGGTGACGACAAGAAATATGCGGACAAGTCATCATTCCATATAAAGAATTCAGTTGAGACATTCATTGGTTGGGAAGTTTAGATTTCAAGGGAGATTCCAGTAAAGGCAATGAGTGAGGACCAAGAGTCGTCAGTGGACCCAACGACCGTTAGGACTCGGAAGGACCACTCTTCTGGGCTAAATTATTAAGGGCTTCTTTTCTATACTTAAGCTTCCAAGTCCTAAACTATGTCAGTTTTAAGCCCTGAAAGAAGTTTATTAAGGGATTTTAACCTATTCTAATCCATTCAACTCCTATCTCATGCAAAGTTTAGAAATTCCTTTGAAAATCGCCGAATCATCACTCCACCCCACTCTCTTAGGTCAAAAGTTGACATCCAGTTTACCCAGGTATGTAGGGCTATGAATGAGAGTTTCTTTTCACTCTCATGCCTAATTCTTCTCAAGTTCATAAATTCAAGTCCTAACTCAAGTTTATAATCTTATGGGATTTTAACCCAATTTTATAAAATTCTATGATTTGTTTATGGGTCAATTCTCCATGTTCCAAATGCATGTTTAAATATTCGCTGATAGATTTTATATGCTAATGACTATAAAATTCATGATTTCAAGTTTTGTACTTATGCCCTATTATAAGTTTTATGAAAAGTCAAATTTATGAATTCATGATTTCGAGTATGCTGAGATATCTAGCATGAATGAATGTTTATAAATTACCCATGTATGAAACCAGATTTTGACTTATGAAGTTTGGCTTCAAGTATGCAAGATTTAATATTTGGGCAAGCCCAGCGTGTTAAGTATGTTTTCAAGGATTTAGCTAAGGCTAATAAGATCAGCCATCATATGTGCTTGAATCGAGACTCCCACTACAGCTTATGATATGTTTAGAGTCAAGACTCCTGTTCGCATTTTAAACTATGCATGTAACCATGATTTCAGCTTCCTGAAAACGATGGGAGCATCAGGCATGTTTTTGGAAGTAGTGGATAGCACCAAGTAGGCTTGGGATTCCAAGGTTCCCCGGTCTCAGCAATCTACTCAAATGTAGGTTTATATATATTTGGGGCCTCTCAAGAGAGTTTCCTCTGGCCGTAAGGGCCCTTCAACTTGATATCCGTATCATGGTAACGTTCTTAGCCCCGAAAGGTTTTAGACAACTCACCACTTATGTTGGTAGTTGGGGCATCACGAAAGCTCTAGCATGATGGTGCCGGCTATGATGTGAGTCTCCCATTGTTCCTATGATTTCGCCATTCATGTTCATTACTCATGATGTAATATTTTACATATGTTTGAACCAATGATCAATACGAAGTTTACTTATAATTTCAGCTATGAAAAGTCATGATTTATATTTATATTTGTGTCATTCTATTCAGTTATGATATTCAGTTTATGACTTTACATGTTTCGCATTCAGATTTTAGCATGTAAGCCCTTACTCATTATCTTATGATTTATGTTTATATGCATGATTTTAGTTACCACTACTCAAAGATGTTTACTTATTTTACATACTCAGTACATTCCAATTACTAACTGTATACTCTATGTAGTATCATTTCATGATATAGATTCGGACGATCAGTTTGAGTTCCACCGTTAGTCCAATTTTCCCGCAGCTTAGCTCAATTTTCCACTGCTAGTGAGTCTTCATCTTCCGAGGACATTTAGTTTAGCATTTGAATATGTTATCTGCTTCCAACTTTAGCGAGTTAAAGGGAGATGTTATCCCATCAGCTCATCAGAGGGTAGAGAGGCTTAACAGACATTAGTGTAGATTTTCATCTTTGTCAAGTGTCAACTCTATTTATTATCATTATGTTATTCCGTACTTTCACTTGCTCATGTTTTAGTTATCCGATTCCTATTGATGTATTCTTTAGTTGTTAGGTTCATTCCATGGTTACTTGAGCCACAGATTTTAAATCTCGTGTCTCGATCTGGGTCCCATCCGGGTCGTGACAAAATCCTTACCAACTCCCTCTCCTCCACAAGGGACACACTCTCCATAGACATCCTTCTAAGAGCATCACTACATTAGCGTTGCTTGGTTGATAAAGGCCACTCATGTTGTAGTCCTTGAGAAGATTTAGGCATCTCCTTGCTGCAAATTCAGATCCTTTTGGGTAAATACATAATAAAGCTTTTATGGTCCGTGGAATACATCCACATAAATTTACAAATAATTCCTGCAAATATTCAAGGAAAACACCATAGCTGCCAACTCTAGGTAATGTGTTGAGTAATTTTCATGAGCCTTAAGCTGTCTAGAGGCATACACAATGAATTTACCATGCTGCATCAACATACAACCAAGACCAATCCTAAAGGCATCACAATACACAACGAAGCCATTTGTATCTTTCCGGTAAGGTCAATACTGGGGCTAAAGTGAGTCGAGTCTTTAACTCTAGAAACTCTTCTCAGAAGCTTCAACCTCCCCGAAATTTGACCTTCTTCCGGGTCAACATAGTCAACAATGGTGCAATTGAAAAATCCTCTACAAACCTCTTGTAGTAGCTTGCTAAACCCAAGAATCTTCTAATATCGTTGGACTCGACAGGTCCCGCGCCCTCTTCACCACCTCTATTTTCTGAGAATCTACCTGCACACCCTCACTAGAAACCCATGACCCAAGATTGCTACTTTCAAGTTCAACCAGAACTCGAACTTGCTAAATTTAGAAAACAGCTAGCGATCCTTGAGTGTCTCTAAGTAACACAATCCTCAAATGAGTCAGTATGCTCCTCCTCGTTCCGAGAGTATATGAGATATCATCTATGAAGACAATCATGAACATATCCAAATACTTCTTGAAAACCCTGTTCATCAAATCCATAAAGGTTGCAGGAGCATTTGTTAGTCCAAAATACATAACTACAAACTCATAGTGACTATCAGTCTCCAAGGCCGATTTAATGTCACTTCCCTAAATCTAGCCGATGATAGTCGGATCTGAGGTCTATCTTTGAGAAGCACTTAAAACCTTGAAACTAGTCGAAAGAGTCATCAATTCTGGGGATGGGATACTTGTTCTTGATAGTAACCTTGTTCAACTGTCGATAATCAATACACAATCTAAGAGAACCATCCTTTCAAACAAAGAGAACCTGTGCACCCCATGGGGACATACTAGGCCTGATAAAACCCTTATCTAAGAGATCTTTCAACTGCTCTTGCAACTCCTTTATCTTCAAGCTTGAAGCCATTCTGTAAGGAGGAATGGATATGGGTTGTGTACCAGGGAGAAGGTCAATGCAAAAGTTAATCTCCTGCTAGGGAGTGACTCCTAGTAGATCATCTAGGAACACCTCCAAATAAGTATATACAATAGGAACTACTGAATAATTGGGGTCTCGGACATAGAGTCCTTGACCTGAACAAAACTATATACACAAACTCAGAGATCATCTTTCTACCTAAATATAGAAAAAAACAAATACCATGTGTGCACCGCCGAACTACCCTTCCACTCTAGGACTAGTTCACTGTGGAAAACAAAACTCTATCATATGGGTTCTACACCACTGAAGCATAAAAACATGCAACCAATCCATACCGAAGATAACATCGAAATTTGTCATATCTAACTCACTAAGTTGGCTGAGGTGATTCTTCAAGAATTGTGGCAGGGTAATTTTGTATACCCATCACTAAAATCACTCGCCTACATGAGTAGAGACCGAGAAGGGTTCTTAAATGATTTCAAGACTAAAATCGAAACTAACAACAACATAAGGAGTCATGAAGAATAAGGTAGACCCTGGGTCTAACAATGCATAAACATAAATATGGAATATTCGTAACATACCAGTGACTACATCGTAAGCACTCCTAGTCCCGATGAGATGAAAGTGTGTAAAACCTATTTTGGCATTGTCCGCCACCTTTACCTAGAAGAGGCGCCCTGTTGAGCTGAGCGAGCTACTGGATCTGTTGAAGTGGTGGTCTCCATGGCTTCTACGATCACCCTTCCTAGATGAAGCACAACTTCGAGCATGTGTCCGTGCTTCCTCATACTCGGCTACCTATCAAGCAAGCACTCACGGGTGCTTCCTACCACACTTCCTACAAATTGGAAAAGTGTGCTCCCTGTCATGCTCCTCTACCCCTAGAGCCTGGATACTCTGCCTCTGATCTCCTCGAGGTCTAGATGAAACACTGGTTGATGATGGAGTTGGGCCGATGACCTTGATGAAATGCGGGCGATGCCCTCCTCCCGACCTGAAATGCTCGTAGCTCCTTGTCCCGGACTTAGATTCTCTCCTACTTCTACTTTATTTTCTCTGCCTCATCTTGTAATACCGAAGTGCGTGGTGAGTATAATCCTCGAGTTAAAAAGTTGAAAAAATCAAGTAAAATCGGAAAAAAAATATTGCAGTAACGGGTGACCAATAATTGTTGGTTTCTCAATCCAACCCACCTAATAGATGAGCCAAGCATTCTGTCTGAGACAGTGAAGCAACGACTGGGATGTAATGACTCATTGGGGAAAAATGAGTCGTCATTTGTAATGTGGTGGGAGATGGACTTAGTATCTGAGAAGTAATGGTCATCCTTACCTAATTCGCCATGAGTTACCATGGACCTTGCTAGCGCCTTCATTGAGTTGTGAAATTTCCAGTGGGTTCGATGGAAGGAAATCATGATCATTTGGATATAGTGAGCCGCGGTGAGGCCTACTGTAAGCGAAAGTGCTGAATCGCGGCGAGAAACAATGGTCGATAGAACAACTTGTTGTATGCTATGAGCACCATCATTTTAAGTCATGGGTTGAGCCGAATGTCCCCGGGCAAAGGTATATTGCATCATCACCACGGGTCAGTATCCTCCAACGGCCCGTTGGAGCGCCGTTGGTTCGTCCAGTAAAAAAATTTCATGTAATCATTAAGGAATTTTCAACATTCCTACATCCTAAGGCCCTATACTATGTCGCTTAGTTCGTAATGCTGGGTTTTAGGAGGGAAACCTATTGTAAGTCATTCTTTCATGCATGCAAACTTAGAGAGTTAAGAGGTGATCTAGAGCAAGTTTAAGTGTTTCCCATTCAGCCCTTCTGGGCAATCAGTGAAGTGGTGGAATTAAGCCTCTTCAGATATGTTGGGTTATGAGTGGATGTTTCCTTCCAAACCCAGCCCAATTTATGTCTAAGTTATGAGGATTTCCTATGACTCAAGTTTTGGGATTTTCACCCAAATGCATGAATCTTTTATTTCTATACATGGGTATGATTAAATTGTGTTTCCATTATTGAATTATTAAGCATGGGAATATTTAAGTTGTTTTCAATCAAAATCATATTTTAGTTTTAAGGAAATTAAAGGCTCATTGATAGTTCATAAAAGAAGAGATTTGTGATGGGAATGTATGATGATGATGAGATATGATGATGAAAAGTATGTTTGCACATGCATGATTATGATATTGTTTTCAAAATGAATTGAGTAGTCCTAAGCATGATAAAGTTTTGGGCAAGGCCTCATATCAAGTATGTATGATTTATTGTCTCTAGAGTAAGCTACACGGGTTTTGAGCAAAGTGACTCACAATTATCTTTGAAGCTTGTGGTATGTTTTGAACTAGAAGCTTTCATATGCATGATTTCATATTTGAGATGTATTTCATTATTGAGCTTTGTTAATAGACAATGTTGAGCTTCGTTATAAAACGATGTATATGCATATTTTTGGAGAAGAGTCTAGCACCGAGTGGGCTAATGGCTCGATCACCTCATGCCCTTAACTCACGTACAATGTAGGTATAAACTATTATCTATATATTATTTTGGGACCTCCTATTTGAGCTATCCCCTACCTCAATTGGGCCTCTGAGCTTGATATCGAAATCATGGTATCTTCCTTAGCTCGGCGAGGCTTTGGGCGGTTCTACCCACTTGAATGTGATAGTTGGACCATGGCTATCGCGGGTATGTCGGTTAAGTGACGAGTCTCCCAATGTTCCTCATGATTCAGTTATATATCGTTACCATGATTATTATATACACATGCATTTTCTAAAAGCAAGGTTTTTCTGACTCAATGTTAATCTTTTCTATAAATGTCATATTTCAGCCTTAGAGTCATTCGATTTAGTTTGATGTTATAAAGCTATGTATTGTTATGTTATGAAAAGATCATGATTTCAAAAAGAATGCAGGCAAACCTCCTCAATTCTTAAAGCTATGTTATATGAAATGTTTTAAATGAGTTACTTAAGCGTAAGGTTTTTCTACTCTTGCATACGCA
Source organism: Datura stramonium (assembly GCA_018107945.1). Lineage (NCBI taxonomy): Eukaryota > Viridiplantae > Streptophyta > Magnoliopsida > Solanales > Solanaceae > Datura > Datura stramonium. The sequence goes on along the minus strand of JACEIK010016083.1, from coordinate 5,225 downwards.
TTCTACGTACTGACCATTATTTCATGTTTTATCATTTCATGATACAGGACCCGACTCTCAATTTCAGCCCCACTTTAGTCGCCTTATCGAAGTTAGCGTTTATTTATCGTGAGTCCTCATATTTCGAGGACTAGGCCATTCATCTTTTCTCTATGTATTTCAGTTTTAGCTTGTTGAGTTAGTTGGGGTCTTGTCCCATCAACTCATCATGTTTAGAGGCTATTTAGACATATATGTTCAGCTTCAGATTTTATATTCTAATGTTATATCTGCTAGACTTCCGCTATGATTACTATTGGTTATTCAAGATCTTGATTGCTAGATGTATGCTTATTCCATGGGTAGACTTGGGGTCTCTCGAGGCTCCTTGTACCGTGTCGTTATCCGGCCTCCGTTCGGGCCGTGACATATCTGTTGGGAATATATTATCAGTCAAGAGATATCTATGTCACTAATCATCATGGCAACCCATACTCCCTGACCAATGAATCTTCCACCCTATTCACGAACTTGCCTATACGAGCTCTTAGATCAACAACCATCTCTGGAGCATACTGGACAGCCTGATAAACTTCAAGGCATACTCCCCGGGAAAGTCATATCATTTGCTCCAGGTTGACGAACTCACGCTTTTGCTTCCTTAACTTTCGAAAGAATCTGCCCAAGAAAGTCGTAACAAACTCATCCTAGCCAATGGGGACCGTATCCACTTCAGCTTCTCTTCCACTATTGTAACACCCAGAAACTTTCTTAGACAAAACTTAGACCTTGCAAGAAAAGTCCAGAAGAAACTAGAAAAAGAATGCTCAAACCAACCGAGACAATGATGTGGTCAGCTCCAATGACCCATTGTCTCGAATATGGTAAGCCTTGCATTGGTCCTTCAAGAACCAACGGGACATGGAATGACCCGTTGTGACAAACAACAAGTCATCTTGTCACTCATTGGTCCCCAGCTCAAAATTCCTTTTACTAGACCCCATGACTCAACCAGCGAGTCATCGTGTGATACAACAACTCATGGTGAGCCGAGGCTGGGATTCTCGGGAACCTCCTTCAAGAATAACCAGTTAAAATAACGACCTGTTGTATCTCAAAATGAGAAGTTGTAACACCAATTGTGCCAAGTTCGTGTGTGATTTTAGGACCTTTCCAGGGTGGAGGTGTAACGACTCGACACAACAACCTGCTGGGTCCACCAATGAGTCGTCATGTTGCCCGTTGTCATGCTTCCTGCACTTTATCTAGTGACCACAGGGAACCAACGGCACCCGCTTGACATCCAATGAATCATGGTCCTCTCGCCTCCGGGGCCCAATTAGCCCAGAACCTAGCCCAAGTACAATGATTATCCCAACGAGCCGCGGTCTCAACCAATGACTCGTGGAGTGACCCGTTGGTCCCTATTGGCGCTTTTTCCTCAGATTTTTCCTCAGGATATTTTTGTAATTTCTCATCTTTTAAGTACCTAAACTATGTTGTTTTGGGTTATTTTAAGAGAATTTAGAGGTGTAATCAGTGATTACTTCACCTCTCATTCCCACAAAATCAGTTTGTAAAACTTCTCTCGTAAAAATCAAAGCAGGAGCTAGGCAACTAATTTCTTCTCATTCTCAAGGGATTTTCTATGAAATTTTTTCACCATGTATGTGGAATTTAACAAGGTAATTGTTCTTCCTTGTGTCCCCAAAACCTTCCTAATCTTCTATCAAGTTATAGCCCTCGTTGGTTTGTAATTTGCAGTTTTCGTACGTAATTTTATAAATTTCATGTGGAACATTATCCATGTTATTAGTTGCTATGTTTAATAAGTAAATTATTAGGATTCATGTGGAATATAGATTCTGTGAAATGATTTCTCTATCCCTAGCTTTTGAATGCGGTATATTAGGGTTTAGCATAATTGAGTAGATAATCATGTTGCTTGACTCTACTCTGTTGTTGGGATTCCCATATTGTTAAAATTAGTTGAAATCTCATTAAATTGCATGCTAGTCCAACGTTATTCAGAATATTAGTGTACTCCAGTATTATTCAAAAATGTCAGGTGATCAGTTTGGATTACAGTTAAATTTTGAGGTGTCAGTGGTGCTCCCAGCTTATCGGGCTATCGACTGCATATTAGATACGTGATATCGATATCGATACTGCACTTAGTGGTTCCTTAGATGGTTATCACACTTTTGATAAGCAACTTTTACCATTTTAGAACCCCAGCATCAGTTTCAATTTGTTCTTTAAACGGTTAGGACGCTTCCAGATAAGAAATGGCCGCCTTTAGAACACTACATAATCCAACTGAGCAAGACTCTTAGGGTACTCCGCATAGGTATTCTCGACGTACTCGACTCCAAGCTGAGCTATCAACTTAGTAGCCGCTTAGGACTATCTAGTAAGAGTAGGACTTAGCACCAAGTGGACCCACCGTAGGCTATTTATTGACCCTATGGCCCCAAACTTGTGATCACCCAATTCATGCCTTTATACCTCGGCAAGGTATATTGGGCCACTCGAATGTGGGGTGTATACATCAGACTCACATCTATCTCACGTGGTTATATGTCGTTATAGCCTCTCCCACTAGTCAGTATAGTCTTCCAAACTTAGCTCAAATTAGAAAAGTTTCAGCTTACTCGCCCAATAATAGCTTAGCTCGCATCAGTATCTAAGCATTCAACATATATAATCACCGATCGGGTCATTTTGACTATTTCAAGCTTATATTTCAATTTGTTCAATTTCAGTATTTCAATTGGTCATTGCATGTCGTTACAGTTCAGTTATTTATTCTTTATTTTATATTTTCTCCTCTTACTTACCAAAACATATCCAAAGTAATTTGATGCATACTTTTATGTTGTATCGTATTATGATACAGCACGGGTTCTCGCCTCGCACCGTTAGTAGATCTATCAAGTGATATCAAGAAGATTAGTGGTGAGTCCTCACCTTTCGAGGATGATATTTTTCTTTAGTCATTTTCATTAATTAGACTTTTAGAGTTAGCTAGGGCCATCCCAACAACTCATAATATATGGCTTTCAAAGACATAGACCTATACTTTCGCTTGTTTCCATATGTATAAACTTATTATTTAGTTTCCTTCAATGGTTTTATTTTTTTAAGCTTCGCATGACTAATCAGATTACCAGTTATAATAGACTATGGGTTGTCTTGGGGCTACTTGTGACCTGGGCATCGTGTCTCGTCCGTGTGGTATGAACTCGGTCGTAAAAAACTTAATACGAGCACTAGGTTTAGAGTATCTTAGGATGTCTAAAAGTCGTGTCAAGTAGAGTCCTTTTCATGGGTGTGAAGTGAACCACACTTATGATAGGGAGGCTATGAGACGTTATTAGAAAACTCTCTTGTTCACAATCTTTTATCGTGCGCTGAAGTTCAATTCATAGATGTTCTTCCTAACTTGTGCTCTATTTCGTCAAGGAAATCATGCCTCCAAGATGCTAAAACGAAAGAAGAGCGCGCAACGCTAACCGACCTACCCCACCACCCAGGCAGCCCTCGCATCTACCAAGTGTCCTCAAGGAGCTTAGAGCGGCACATGTACCGGCCGACAGACAAATACAAACCGTGAACTAGCGTGGTTCGTTAACTCAAATGGATCCGCAAAAGCTGCTCGAGTTCGGACTTCACCCGAACGTACTCCTCCATTTTCATAGATCTCTAAGTGAGAGGACCTACAGGAGTTCATGGATGAGATGGCAGAAGATCATCCAGATTATGGGTGTTAGTTCGAGTGCCGACTCACGCTACCAAACTTCTGAAAGGGGGTAGCCCAATGTACAATCAATGGAAAGAAGGGAGACCACGAGAGCGTAACTAGTAGAGCGGGAGGAGTTCACAATAGCCTTCCTAGATAGATTCTTCCCCGGGAGTTAAGGGAGCCTAAGGTATATAATTCATAAATTTGAACAGATAACAGAAGGTGGAAGAATATTCACCGGAGTTCACAGGTTGTTAAGATATGCTCAAGATGGTAGTTTGAGCCAAGGGCTCGCATTCTTAAGTTGTTAATAGAATAAAATTGGTCCTTAAAGAGTGCAGGATTGGTGTTTCTAATCAGCATATTGACCTCTCCACCGATCATCCATGCCTGCAGAGATTGAGGCGGTAAAGCCAAAGACATGGAGCGGGCGAATAAGCGGACTAGGACTGCCACCACTGAGGCCATTATAGGCCTGGTGGTAGCCTCCCCACAGCATCAATAACAGCAGCAGAGGGCTCCAACACTCCACTTTTGTGACAATGCCCCTACTTTTGGTCCCGCAAGGATCGAAATGGCAGAGCATCCGCCTACGCCGCGTCGTCAAGAATCGGGGCGACCATCTTGCCCTAAATGTGGCAAGAACCATCCATGGGAATGCCTTCATGGAAGAGAGGGTTGTTTTGGGTGGACAGCTAGTTCACTGCTTCAGAGAATGCCCATCAAGAGATGTGGAGATCACAACACCACTCTGCCACCCAAGAAGCCAACACTTCAGAACGGATGGCGGCCGCCGCCAAAATTATTTTTATACTTTGTCCTCTGCCAAGTTGAGAGCTACCGATGTGGCCGCGTCTGTTATGTCTCTTCCATCTAGATGTGTATGTCTCTACTAGATCTGGGGAGCCACACTTTCTTCATGACCCTATGTAGTCAGTCTCCATTGAAATCCCGTGTCCTCTCTTAACCATTCTCGCCTCACTCCTGCCGCAGCGAGTCAGCCAATCAGTTGGCAGAAACTGCCCAGTCTCACCTTTGAATAAGGTCATTCTATCTAATCTCGTAGAGTTAGATGTTCGGGTGTTTAGTAACTACACGCAAGTGCACGTGATCGAACAAGTAGTAAAGTGGCTTAAGTAAAGCCAAGTATCGATCACATAGGGACTGAACTAAGGTACTAGTTAACTCAAGTGTTAATGAACTATAACTTTAATAATGCAGACAACAAATTAAATAGGATTTTGAGAATTTAGTTTCCTAATCAATACGAATCTAAGAGAAAATTATAAAGTGAGTCTGAACTATAGTAATGAGCAAGCTGAGGTTAAACGAACATGCAGGGAATTAACTTATCGATACAATTCAGTTAATCTTTCCTTCGGCTGCTAGTCAAGAATTATGGCCTATGGATTGGAACTTTCGTCTCCTATCCAACTTAAGAATCATGAACCTTCAATCTACATTTCTGTGATAAAAGAATTTCATGTTCTAGCCATACAAA
>JACEIK010016081.1:0-16601 GCA_018107945.1 Datura stramonium | reverse complement strand
ATATCAATATGAAGTGTTATTCTAACAATAGATAATAATGTACAGTAAAGACTTATTTAAGAGTCATGTGCATGTACTAAAACTAAGTCTATAACTGTGTCTAAGACAGTAACTGTACAGAATGATCGGAGAGTCTATTAACTGACATATAACCACATGAGCTAACAGTGGAGTTTGATGTATATACCCCATAAGTAGGACCGAATATACCATGACATGCTACAAAGGCATGGTTGATGTGGTCAGTAAAACTGATGCACATTCGGGCTAATAACCTATGGTGTCACATAGTTCTAGGTCATGGTGCGCTGAACCCTGCACCAACTCTGTGCTATATCTAATCTCAATTGATAATCTTACTCATAATTTATAGATAGCTTGAAAACTAGTGTTCTTAAAGCTAAGTCAGAAACTTTAACTAATCGTATACTGAGAGCCTAAAGATCTTGAAAATACTGATTATGCTCTTAGCATCTATATACTGAAATCATGATAGAATCACAAAGACTGAAATATGAATTCATGCTAGGTCAAAACCATATAGAATAAAAATACATGTTTAGAAAACTAAACTTGAATCATATGGAAATATTTAATGCCCCAAAATCCCTAATATTAGACCCAGGAGCTAAAACAAAAAAAAACTGGAAATTCTGCCCCGGGTCGCCAAATGGGTCATTACTGGATTCATGCGGTAGACCACGAGTCGTGAAGTGACTCATTGTGGAGTTTTGGACTTGAGATGGATTTGGGTCACCATGGGCATGACCATAAGTCGTGGTCAGTCCCCACGACTCGTTGAGTCACCCATAGTCAAAATTGGCTAGGAGTTGAGGATTTTTTGGCAGTGAGGATCACGAGAGGTGACCACGAGTTGTGGTCACCAATGATGATCCGTTAGGTCCCTCCTAGGGACCCCTTGAGGAATAATTGACAGTGAACTCAATGACTAGAGATAACAACTCGTGCCCAGTAGTAACGACTCATCCAGTCCCTCGTTGGGACTGGCAGTCAGATATTTTCTATGAATTTAGTAAGGGATTTTCCATAATTCCTATGATCCTAAGGCCTAAACTATGTCATTTTAAGCTTTTAATGATGAGTCTTAAGATGGGTATGTTCATTTTAGGCCATTCTTACTCATTCATGCAAGAGTAGAAGTCTAGAGAGGTGATCAACGCTAATTCTTTAAGCTTTTCCATCCAATTCTTCCTTGGGCAATCAGAGAAGTTGTAGAATCAAATTTATTTAGGTATGTAGGGTTATGAATGGGTGAATTAATTCACATCCATGCCACATCCCTCTCTAAATCATGAAAATTCCTATGTTTATTTTATGGCGTTTTAGCCCAATGCATGAATTCTCTAAGAAAATGTCATGGGTATGATCTAAGTATTTTTTTAATTGATGAATTATGATTTATGGGCAAGTTTTGTTGTGTTTTCAATGACTTATTATGTTTTCCAAGTTATATAAATTATGATGCCCATTCATGAAAGCTTATGAGAAGATGATATTTATGAAGTAAGTTCATGTATGATTAATTCTTGATGAGAAAGACATGAGTTAAAGCTACACATGTCTATGATTATGTTTTCAAGTGAATCAAGTATTTTCAAGCATGTTTAAGTGTTAGGCAAGCCCATATTTTAAAGTATGATGTATGATTTCAAGTTAATTAGCGTACCACATGGTTTTGGTGTCAAGACTCCCAATTATATTCTGTTTGTGGTATGGTTTGAGCCAAGGCTCCTCATGTATTATATATAATTATATATATATTCATGCTTATTCAGCTTCGTCAATAGATGATGGTCATCTTCATTGAAAAATAATGGAGAATATATGCATGTTTTTGGGAGTAGTGCCTAACACCGCCCCATCTTTACCCAGTTCCGGAGCTTGCATCCAGTCTCTGTTGGTGAGTCCTCATCTCCCGAGGACAATCCTCTATCAGTTATCCTTATGTATTCAGTTTCAGACTTAGATAGTTGTTGGGGTCTTTTCCCATAAACTTATCAGTATTAGATGTTTTTAAGACATAGAATGTAATCAGTTTCAGATTCATGTGTATTTTCTGACATTATGCTTATTGGAGACCTTCGCTAAGTTTATCATGTTGATCTTCCACTTTTATGTTTGAGTTAGATGTTATGTTCATGCCATGGGTCGACTTGGAGTCCCTCGGGGTTCCTTGTCCCATGTCTCGATTTGGGCCTTTGTTCGGATCGTGACAAACTTTTTATCAGAGAAATAGGTTTTGAAGTATTCTAGGGTGTCTGAAAGCTGCGTTAAGTAGAGTATTTTTCATAAGTTTGAAGCTCGCCACACATATGATGAAGAGGCTACGAAACATTAGGAAATGTAGCCTTCTTTCATGATCTATATCATGTGGTGAAATGTCTCTCTCCTCCTAATTGGTAGTATACGCCTCTGCAGAATCATGTGTCCCCACAAAGTAAATGGAAGAAGAAATGGGAACGGTAATGGCTATGAGGATGGCAACGGTGACGGGCACCAGCAAGCCCCACCAGTTCATGAGGAGCACGCACCAGAGCCAGCTGCCCATGCGGAATTCAAGGCAGCCATTCAAATGCTAGCATAGGCTTTGACCGCCCATGTCAAGCAATATGCAGTGGCGCATCTCCCTCAGAACTGAAATGCGGCAGCAGCTCGGGTCAGTGATTTCCTAAGGATGAACATGCAAGAGTTTCTTGGGTCTAAGATAGACGAGAATCCACATGAGTTTATCGACGAAATTGTTAAGATCACTCAGCTCATGGGGGTGAATGGAGTATAGTGTGCTTATTTGGCCTCATATCAGTTGAACGGGGTTGCACACATTTGGTTTAGACAATGAAAGGATGTTTAGGGTAGCCAGAGCAGGCCTTATAAGTTGGGAGGAGTTTCTTGTTTCTTTTCTAGATCGGTTCTTCCCCCATGATATTAGGGAGCTGAAAGCGGCCGAGTATGTGAACCTAAAGCAGGGTAACATGACAGTTCAGGAGTATTCCTTAGAGTTCACCTATTTGTCAAACTATGCACCAGAGCTTCTGGAGAATCAGAGGGCTCGAGTGAGCCGGTTTATACATGGAATAGCGGACTACCTGGATAAGGATTATAGGACTGTCATGCTTCATCTGGATATGGATTACTATTGGATATTGTTGTATGCCCAACAGATTTAGGCGGCGTATCAGAGAGAGGGAGAGAGGCCAAGAGGGCCAGGACAGATAATTATGGGTTCTCGTAGTAGAGGACAGATGGTGGGCAGCGTCAGCAGTTCCACCCGAGATCATCGACCCCAGCATCTTCAGCCATAAGTGAGCCATCAAAACCTAGGCACGATCAGAGGGGAAGATCATCAGTCTTCAGGGGTGAGAGTAGCAGGCCCGTAGATTCTAGTATCCCAGTTTGCAGCAAGTTTGGTCAGGGGCACACAGGTCAGTGCTTGGTGGGTACAAGTGCTTTCTTCGGGTGTGGGAAGCCTGGACATATGCTTAGAGATAGACCAGTAGCTAGATAGGGCCATGATAGGGGTCGAGGCCCAGCTTCCAGTTCAGCAGCTCTACTCGCATGCCTAGCACATCAGTGGGCATCTATTAGCAGAGGTGGCAGTCAGTGCCAAAACAGATTCTATGCCTTAGCATCTCGCCAGGAGTAGGAGTTCTCCTCGAATGTAGTCACTAGTATGTTACAAGTATTCCACCTTGATGTTTATGCTTTGTTAGATCCAGGGGCTACCTTGTATTTTGTGACACCTTACGTGGCTAGTAGTTTTGAAGCCAGTCCCAAAATCTTGTCAGAACCCTTCTTAGACTCTACTACAGTTGGTGATTCAGTTATGACTAGACGGGTGTATTGAAATTGCCCGGTGTCAGTCCTTCAGAAAATTACCTCATCAAATCTAGTAGAGTTAGCCATGAAGGATTTTGATGTTATTCTTGGCATGGATTGGCTATTTGTATGTTATTCCTTAGTTAATTGTAGAACTAGTGTGGTAGAGTTTCGATTTCTCAGGTCAGTCAGTCTTAGAATGGAATGGTAGTTCAACTGTGCCTGTAGGTCGTTTAATTTCCTACCTTAAGGCCAGAAAGATGATTTCCAAAGGTTGTGTGTACCATCTAGTTAGGGTTAAGGATGCTACATCCGAGACCCTGACTATCTAGTCAGTTCCAGTAGTATTTGAGTATCCATAAGTATTCCCTAACGATCTACCGGGTATTCCTCCCGAGAGGGAAATCGTTTTTTGTATTGACATTCTACCTAACACACAACCTATATCTATTCCTCCCTATAGAATAGCCCCATCTGAGCTAAAGGAGTGGAAAGATAATTTGAAGGACCTTCTAGACAAGGGTTTCATTAGACCTAGCAAGTCTCCATGGGGTGCACCAGTTCTATTTGTCCAAAAAAAGGATTGTTCCCTTGAGATGTGCATTCACTATCGACAGTTGAACAAGGTAACCATCAAGAATAGGGATCCTTTCCCTAGGATTGATGATTTGTTTGATCAGCTTCAGTGTGCCAAGTTCTTTTCTAAGATAGACCTCAGGTCCGAATACCATCATCTCAGGGTTCGAGAGAGTGACATTTTGAAAACAGCTTTAACAACACGGTATGGTCATTATGAGTTTGTAGTTATGTATTTTGGACTAACGAATGCTCCTGCAACTTTTATGGATCTAATGAACAGGGTGTTTATCTAGACATGTTCGTGATCGTGTGCATTGATGATATCCTGATATACTCTCGGAGCGAGGAGGAGCATGCCGCTTATTTGAGGCTGATACTATAGACTTGTAAGGATCACCAACTATATGCCAAATTGAGCAAGTGAGATTTTTGGTTGAACATGGTGACATTTTTGGGTCATGCGGTGTCTAGTGAAGGTGTGCAAGTAGATTCTTAGAAGATAGAGGCAGTGGAAAGGCCCAGACCAGTGAATCCTTCAGATATCAAGAGTTTCTTCGATTTTGCCGGGTACAATCGGAGCTTTGTTGAATGATTTTCATCTATTGCAGTGCCATTGACCAAATTAATCCAAAATAAAGTGAATTTCCAATGGTCAGAGGCTTGTGAGAAGAGCTTCCAAGAGTTGAAGGCTCGACTCACATCAGCACCGGTGTTGACCCTACCCGAGGTCACTAATGGGTTTTTGATTTATTGTGATTCTTCCAGGATCGGACTTGAATGTGTATTGATGCAGCATGGAAAGGTTATAGCTTATGCTTCCAGAGAGCTGAAAGTGCATGAAAAGAATTACCCGAATCATAATCTTGAATGGGCAGCGATTGTATTTGCCTTCAAAATATGGAGACACTGTTTGTACGGGGTCCACATAGATGTGTTTACAGACCAAAAGAGCCTAAAATATTTGTTTACTTAGAAGGATCTCAATCTACGTCAAAGAAGGTTGTTGGAGCAACTCAAGGATTATGATATGATTGTCCTATACCACCCGGGCAAAGCCAATGTAGTAGCGGATGCTCTTAATAGACTATCTACGGAGAGTGTCCCATCTAGAGGAGGAGAAGAAGGAATTGGTGAAAGATGTGCATAGACTTGCACGGCTGGGAGTTCGTCTAGTCGACTCGACAGATGGATGAATAATTGTTCAAAATGGGTTAGAATCTTCCTTTCTAACCGATTTAAAAGCTAGACAAGAAGAGGACTCTATTTTGGTGAAATTGAAGGAAACTGTTCAAAATTAGAAGGTAGAGGTCTTCTCCTAAGGGGGAGATGGTGTGCTTTGATACAAGGGTCGCATATGTGTTCCGAATGTTGATGATTTGAGAGACCAGAAGTTGCACGAGGCTCACGGATCTAGATATTCTATACATCCAGGTGCCACAAAGATGTACTGTGACCTACAGGAAGTCTATTGGTGGAATGACATGAAGAAGGACATAGAAGAATATGGGGCTAAGTGTCCAAACTGTCAACAAGTGAAGGTTGAGCATCAAAGACCCAGTTGTGTTCTCCAAGAGATTAGCATCCCTACTTGGAAGTGGGAAGAGATTAGCATGGACTTCATTATAGGTTTTCATCGCACTCGCAGATAGTATGACTCCATTTGGGTTTTTATGGATAGGATGACCAAAGCAGCTCATTTCTTACCGATCAAAACTACCGATTCAGCGAAGGATTATGCTAATTTATAAATTTGGGAACTAGTTCTATTGCATGGAGTGCCCTTTTTCATCATATTATATAGAGGTACGTAGTTTACCTCTTAGTTTTAGAGATTGTTTCAAAAAGGACTTGGTACAAAGGTCAAGCTCAATACAGTATTTCCCCCGCAACCGATGGTCAGGCGGAGCAGACTATTCATATTCTCGAGGACATATTGAGAGCATGTGTGATTGACTTAAAGGGTAGTTGGGATGATCATTTGCCTCTTATTGAGTTTACATACAACAACAGCTACAATTCCAACATTCAGATGGCTCTATTCGAGGCTCTCCATGGGCGGAGACGTAGATCACTTATCGGTTCATTTGATGTTGGTTAGGCCACCTTGATAGATACAGATTCAGTACATAAGGCTATGGAGAAAGTTTAGTTTATTAGGGAAAGGTTAAAAACAACTCAAAGTCGGCAAAAGTCCCATGCAGATGTGAGGAGGAGGGAACTTGAGTTTGAAGTTGATGATTGGGTGTTTCTGAAGGTGTCTCCTATGAAGGGGAGATTAGGTTCAGAAAGAAAGAAAAAATCAGTCCTTATTATGTTCGTCCCTACCAGATTGTGAAGCGGGTTGGCAAGGTTGCATATGAATTGGATTCCCTCAGAATTTTCTTTTGTTCATCCTATTTTTAATGTGTCGCTCTTAAAGAAGTGTTTGGGCGATCCAGCTCTAGTTTTCCCTGTGGACAGTGTCATTATGAAGGACAACCTGAGTTATGAGGAGGTTCCGATGGAAATACTTGATCAACAGGTTCGAAGGCTAACAAACAAGGAAGTAGCTTCAGTTAAAGTTATATGGAGGAATCAGCATGTGGGGGGAGTTACGTGGGAAGCCGAGGAAGATATGATGGCTAGATATCCAGATTTATTCTCTATTGGCTCAGTCCCAACTTGAGGTATTAGCTTTTGCCCTAAAATTCTATTCAGTTTTCATGTTCTGTTCATGTGCCCAAGTTTCTTTCATGTAAAAGCATGTATTTATGATTCTTGAATTCAATTCATCCATGTAGTTCAGTTCAGAGGTAGTCCTTCCATCAGTTTTCAACTGAAATGATCAGTATTTGAATATGATAATTACATTTCTCTGTATTTCTGTATGTTTTTCAACATCCAAGGATGAATGTTCCCAAGGGAGAGATATTGTAATGCCCCAGAAGCCCTAAGATCAGACCCGGAAGTTGAAATGGAAAAAACTGGAAATTCTGCACCAAGTCATAGAATGGGTTGTTAATGGACTCGTGGGGTAACCACGAGTATTCAAGTGACTCATGGTGGAGTGTTGGACTTGAGTTGGTTTTGGGTCAGCACGGGCATGACCACGAGTCGTCCTCAGTCCCCACTACTCATTGAGTCAGCCGTGGTTAGAATTGGCTAGGAGTTAAGGATTTTTGGGCAGTGAGGATCAAGAGAGGTGACCATGAGTCATGGTCACCAATGAAGATCTGTTAGGTCCCTCATAAACACCCCTTAAGGAATACTTGACAGTGCACTCAACGACTGGAGGTAACGACTCGTGCCCAGTAGTAACGACTCGTCTAGTCCCTTGTTAGGACTGGCAGTTAGTTATTTTCTATTAATTTAGTAAGGGTTTTCCCATAATTCCTATGATCCTAATTCCTAAACTACGTCATTTTAAGCTAGAATGATGATTCTTAAGATGGGTAAGTTCATTTTAGGCCATTCTTACTCATGCATGCAAGAGTAGAAGTCTAGAGAGGTGATCAAGGCTAATTCTTCAAAGTTTTCCATCCAATTCTTCCTTGGGCAATCAGAGAAGTTGTAGAATCAAATCTCTTCAGGTATATATGGTTATGAATGGGTGAATTCGTTCACACCCATGTCCAATCCCTTTCTAAATCATGAAAATTCCTATGTTGATTCTAGAGCTTTTAGCCCAATCCATGAATTCTCTAATAAAATCTCATGGGTATGATCTAAGTATTCTTGAATTGATGAATTATGATTTATGGGCAAGTTTTGTATGTTTCCAATCAGTAATTATGTTTTTCGAATGTTATAAATTATGAATCCCATTCATGACAGCTTATGAGAGGATGAGATTTATGAAGTATGTTCATGTATGATGAATTGTTGATGACAAAAGCATGTTTTCAAGCTACCCATGTCTATGATCATGTTTTCAAGTGAATCATGTATTTTCAAGCATGTTTAAGTATTGGGCAAGCCCATATTTTCAAGTATGATGTATGATTTCAAGTTAATTAGCTTACCACATGGTTTTGGAGTCAAGACTCCTAATTATATTCATCTTGTGGTATGGTTTGAGCCACGGCTCCTCATGTATGATTAATATTTATATATATTAATGATTATTCAGCTTCGTCAATATAAAATGGTCAGTATTGTTGAAAATGATGAAGAGCATATGCATATTTTTGGGAGTAGTCTCTAGCACTAAGTAGGCTAAGGGTAAGTCAACCCTATGCCTCAGAACTATGCGCCAACGTAGGTATGATCAAATTATTTTGGAATCTCCTATGTGAGCTTTCCCCTGCCCCAAGTGGGCCTTGAGCTTAATATTGATATCATGATAGCGTCCTTAGCCCTGGCAATGCTTTGGACGACTTTGCCCACTTGAGTGTGATAGTCGGTACCACATAAGCTATATCGTGGTAATGTAGATTATAAGATGACTCTCCCATTGTTCCTCATGATTTAAGTGATGTATGTTTATCATTCCATGTTATATATATGTTTTAATGTAGGTTTGGCCCAATGTTTAGTTTTACTTATTATAATCATATTTCAGTTTTGGGTCACTCGATTTAGTTATTATGTTATTTATGTTCAGATCGTTATTTCAGAAAAATAGCATGCGAGCCCTATTCATAGATTCTTTTTTTTATTATGTTCTATATTATGTATGTTTAAAATTATTTTACTTATTTAAGCGATTTATTTACTTTGCGTACTCGGTACATTCCACGTACTGACCACATACTCTATGTTGTATCGTTTTATAATACAGGCTCCACTCTTCATACTCTGCCCCATCTTTAGCCAGTTCTAGAGATAGTATCCAGTATCGATTTGTAAGTCCTCATCTCCCCAAGACCATCCTCTATCGGTTATCTTTCTGTATTCAATTTCAAACTTGGAGAGTTAGTTGGGGTCTTGTCCCATCAACTCATCAGCATTAGAGGCTTTTCAGACATAGAATGTAATCAAATTTAGATTCGTGTTTATTTTCGATGTTATGCTTATTCCATACTTCCTCTAAGTTTATCATGTTGATCTTCTACTTTTATATTTCGGTTAGATGTTATGTTCATGCCACGAGTCGACTTGGAATTCCTCAGGGTACCTTGTCCCGTGTCTCGATCCGGACCTATGTCCGGGTCGTGACAAATTCTCTCATAAAAGTATTATTTATAACTAAATTTGTAAAATCTTGAATATCGCATAATAGAAATCACAGGAGATTTGAGAACATTGAAGTAATAAGGTACCTTAAGACATGATTTCTAAGGAAGTTGAAAGAAAGTTATGGTATACTAGATATTTTCGGCACAAGGGAAAAAGGATACCTTTGTTGAAATCCCACATACCTATATAAGAATTATTGGAGGAAGCTCTTGGAAATCTAGAGAAAAAGCAGAAACCTAACTCTTGTCCTAACAAGCCTTGTCTATGTATTTTACTTACTGTTCTTGAGAGATAAGTGAGAAATGAGGGAGGAGGATCGACTAACCCCCTTAATCCCCTGATAATATACCTAAAAAAGAAGTAGCTTAGGAATTAAAATATTGAGAAGTTACAAAATGCCCCTGAGAAAAGGTCTAAAAAACTGCTCGTACTGACTCAATGGGTCACACAACAAGTTGTTGGTGGTGACCATGACTCGTTGGGACCAGACGTTGGTCCTAGGTCATGAAAATCCAATTTATGTACTTGACTAGTGGATGGGAACAATGACTTGTTAGATGGAACATGAGTCAATTGTTTCACTCATTGTCACTGGTAGGGTTTTGAACAAATTCGGGATATCCTCCAATGGACGGACAGAATGACCCGTTATCCAAAACAACAGGTCATTTTTTCCATCCATTGCCACTGCAGAAAGTTTTGCATTTTATGGATTTCATTCAACGACTTCATAGGAAGAGTCTTAACATCAAACAATGACTCATCGCCTGGCTCATTATTTGAAAAAAGATTTTATAGGTTTCTAGACTAGGTCACAAAAAGTCATTCTACAGCTCATTGGTACCTGAGAGGAAATTGGTAGGAGCATACAATGACTCTTTTGACGGGTTGTTGTTCTTGACAACGACTCCTTCGTTGAGTCGTTCTGAGGTAACATTTTCTGGTTTCTTTATAGTTTTTCATTCCAAGTGTGGGGTTTAGTCTAAGGAACTTTTGGTGTGTTATAGAAGCAGTGCTCCCGAACCCAACTTCAGAGAGATAAGGTAGGCGTAATAGTAGGCGTGGCGCCCCCGACCCTTTCCCAGCATCACCTCTACTTATATCTTTTGTTGTTTGTTTATAAATCATTTCAAATATTATCCTTGTGGAAGCCACCCATCTAAACTCTATTTTCCCTCAATGTTTTCATGGTTTTGAAGAATATTAAGCCCTCTAAACATCTTAAATCACAAATTCCTCTTGAGTATAGGTTCTTGAAACTACAAAGGACAACTTTCGGCTCAAGACTTGGAATCTTTAACACTATTTATTCAACCAAGGTAAGTAATTGTCCTAAAACCTTAAATAAAATATTATTTCATCTCCTTAGAGATGTTCTAAGGCCAGGACTCATAGGACGGTACTAGGAAGACACAAGTTCATGGAATGACCTAGGGGTAGGGTTCATGTGACTGTTTTGGCATTGAGGATGGATGTTGTTGTTTTTATTTGATTCGTAAAGGTTATGCATGTATTTAAATGTTTGTTTAAAGGACCGTAACTTCGTCATCCCACTTGTAGGAGGCTCGAATTTCCTATGCGCTCCGGGTGTTCGATATATTGTCTCTACTACTTGAATTTCATTGCTAAGACACTGATTGTAGGCTCTATTCCAATAATTGTTAGATTAATGTACAGAGGGATTGTAGCTTTATAGTAATAATTTTGAGGTCAAGTATAAATGTATTCACTATGAAAAACTATGTTCTACCTCACGCCCTACATCTTTAGTTTTGAAAAGAAGTTAAGAGTTAAGATTTTGTCCAAAATTTTTGCGAATTTGATATTTTTCCTTATAATATGAGTAATACAATATTGTTCCATTAATATACATGTTATTATCTTTATTGGTCATGATTGTTGATTTATGGTTTAATTATTATATCCTATGAACCCTTGTTTATCAAAAGTGATGTTTCTGAAAGCTTTGTGATATTAGATGTATGCATTGTTTTCATTGCTATAGTAGCATTGGATTTACAGAGAGAGCTTTTCAAAAAAGAGTTTCATGTTTAGTTAGCTTTAACTTCAACATGTATTTTCCAAAATATAGTAAGGACATGTTATTAAAACATAGTTTTAAGCATAGAGGCTCACCAATATAATATAGTTTTGAGTGTAGAGGCTCACTAGCATAATATAGTTTTGAGCATAGAGGCTCACTAGCAGAGTATAGTTTTGTCACGCCTCATATATTCGGGCTAAGTTTGAAACCATCTAGATATATAGATAGACCCGAACTCGGATAAATTTTTATGGAAACTTGATTTTAAGATCAATTCGTAAGTGTGAGAAGTAGATTGGATACAAATTAAGGGCATAAGAAATCTCTAGCACAAAGTTGAGTTGAGAGTCTTCTTACTGATTGAGTTTTCATATAAGTTCTTACAAGGGTCTAATACAAACGACCATAACTCCCAATTACAAAGTATTTTTGGGTTATTAAGCCCTTCAAATTAAAGCCCTCTGAGTCTTCTTTCCAATGAATTCAATATTTTGTCAATTAGAGTTCGGAGTAAAAAGTTACAAGCAGTTTAGTGGAGCACTGTCAGGTTTGACGAGAAGAGTGACGGTCCATCAACCCACCTGACGTCCCATCATGTTGGTACATCATTCTTAACCAGAAACTGAGAAATTTCACCCTAAATTGACAAGGAAGGTGATGGTCCCGCATTTCGGCCATCACTTGGGGATTCCAGGGCTTTTAATAGTTGCCTTAAATGATTTTTTGGGGTATTTTTCCATCTCCATATCAATTCTATTTGTTACAAGAGCTCTCTTCAACCCTCCTAAGGCTAGGTAAGTATTCTCCATCATATTAAAACATAAATGCATAAACTTCTTCATGATTGTAATATTAAAATTATCTTCCTATCTCTAGCAAGATCAAGAACAACCTTTGAGTTCTAAGACTTTAAATCTCTTGCCCTCCTCCTACCTATAAGGTTAGTAACTCCTCTAAAACCTCACATGAGTATTAATTTCAACTCTTTAGGAATGTTCTATGTTCAGGACTCATGGGACGGTGCTAGAAATCCATGAATTCATGTGATGATGTAGGGTTAGGGTTTATGGGACTATATTTGTATGGAGGATGGATATGGTTTTTTTTGGTTGGACTTGTAATGATTATGCTTTTTTAAGGGGATGTAGAAAGAGATGGGTGTTAGGAAACCCCACTTATAAGAGGCTTGAATTTCTATGCCCTCCGGATGTTCGATCAAATGCCTCTATGACTTGGATTTCGTCGTTAAGCTATTGATTGTAGTTCCTATCGATATAACTATTGCAGATTAACATTATAAAAGGATTGTGGCTACTTTTTCATAGTTTTGAGGCCAAGGTAAAGGTATGTGGGAGTTCAACAAACGTCTTCTTCTACCTTTGTGTCCCAAAATTTCAAAAACCCTAGCAAGATTCAATTCTTTAGAAATCATGTCTTAGGATTTTCATAATATGAAGAATTCCTCTCATGTATTCCATGTTTCAAGACTTTTATGATGAATAGCATATAGTTTTTGATTATACCATCAATTGTGTGATGTATTCCCTTAATTTGATACTAGTATGATTTCCGCGATTCAGCCACGATTTAGCAGTGTTTTCGAAAATATGGTCTGTTTTGGATATATTATTCTACTATGATCCCTGTATGCATGATTTTTAATATGAATTAAACATATTATATTTCTTATGATTTCAGTTTGATTAGCATGTTAAGTTTTCTTTAGACTGTCACCACACTTTCATATAAAGTAGCTCTTATAAATCTTTGAACACCAATTTCCTACATGGTTCTTTAGACTGTCATGAAACTTTCAGATAAAGCATCTCTAACAAGTTTTAGAACACCAGTTTCTTTCAAGTATTTTAGAATCTTAGGACACTGCCAGATAAGTAGATCTAACTCAGTCTTAGAACATCATTTTCAAGCTATCAGTACATTCATAGGTCTATAGACTCTTAGGATACTTTCAGATAATGTAGTACTGACTAGTCGTAGAACATCAGATTTTTAGATTTATCAATATATATATATATGTGTGTTTTCATATGCTTTAGTTGGGAGTAGTAGTTAGCACTAAGCGAGTTAGGAGTTATTGCACCCAGGTTCCTAAAATCATGTGCCACCGTAGGTTATTAGCCTGAACGGGCCTCTGTTAGTGATCACGCAGACCAATCACTATACCCTGGCAAGGTATAGTATGCCCTATCAATGGGGAGTAAACATTGAACTCCACATTTAGCTCACGTGTTTATATATCAGTTAATAGCCTGTCCCATAATACAGTTCCAGTTTCAGTACAACTCATATCAATTATAGTTATAGCTTCGGTTTTTAATACATGTACATGACCCTTAAATTAGTTTTACTTGAGTTTTTATTAACTATTTTAAGACTATTACATATTGTTAGTATTTATGCATCTCAAATAGGGTCATTTTACTAAATCATAGATCATGCATTTAGCTATGTATTCAGTACAACTTTTTCTTAGATTACTAGTATGTTTTAAACTTTAGTTGCATATCCCATACACTCACTATATTCAAAGTACTAACCACATACTCCTTGTGCTATATCATTTTATGATATAGATCAAGGTATCAAGACTCAATCCCACGGTTAGACACGTTTCGGAGTTGATCAACTAGCGATGGTGAGTCCTCATCTTCTGAGGATCGAAGTTGTTTTCTTTTATTCAATGCTTTATTTTGTTTCAGTTTTTAGATTTGGGAGTTAGCTGGGGGCTTGTCCCAGCAACTCGTCAATCAGTAGAGGCTTTCAAAAATAGAATTAGTGTGTTCAACATATGACTCAGTATTTATCTATCCTTTAAAAACATAGCTTATCTCATTATTTATAAAATGTTCTATAAATCAGTTAGCTTCCACTCAGATTTCCATATATATCATATCGTGTTAGTAATATGTTATGCCAGGGGTTCGCTTGGGGTCACCTGCGGCTCTAGGCACCATGTCACATCTGGGGTATAGGCTCGGGTCATGACAAGTTTTGAGCATATATGCTCACCAATATCAATACATCTAGATTGATTTTGAGCTAGAAAGCTCTATAGAGATATTTTTAGTTGCCTTAGATAGGCATATTCTATGAGCAATTTATTTGGGAGGATTATTTAGCACAAAGATAGGTTTAGGGTTTACATAACCTAAAACCCCAAAACTACGTCGCCAGCATAGGTTAGGATCATGTCGTTGGTTTGGGAAACTCCTTATATAACCCCTGGTAATGGCATAGCATGGATCCGCAGTTCAGTTTCGTCCTCTACTCTAGTATGGCTTTGGACTGCTCTTCCTATCGAGCTAGAGATTGGAAATCACACGCTCATTTATGGTGTATCTGCATTAAGATAAACTCCCAATTAAGCTATTGTGTTTTCAGAACTTATCTTTGATAAATAGTTTTCAATTGCATAAACATTTTTAGAAAATATCTATATTTATTTTTTATTGCATTATTTAAAGCATTCAGTTTTCATTTAGTTTACTCTTCCAGCTGTATTTCAGTTATCCTATTATTTCATTCAGGTTTTTTTACATACCATACATTCCTATGCATCAACACCATTTGGCGCTGCATCATTATATGATACATATTCAGGTATTCAAGATCGGCAATAGACACATTAGTAGGATATTCTCCATTCAAGATTAGTGAGACCTCATACTATTTGGAGGGTTCCAGTCTATCTCTTCCTATTAATAGCTCCTTAAGGTAACTGGAGGCCTTATCTCGGTACTCTATTATTAGTGATTAGAGGCCTCATAGACTATCAAGTTGAGTTATCTTTTTGATGTTTTCTATATATCTTTGTACTCAGGCTATAATTAGCAATTATTTTGTTTACTTATCTATGAATGTTTTGCATGCCCATTACACTTATAGATAGCAAATTAAGTTTAGTAGTAATCCAGGCCAAGGATTCAACTAGGCCATTAGTGGTTTACTTCCCGTAACAACCTTCAAAGTTTCCAAAGATCAGATCCAATACACGAAGCAAAAAATAGTTGAAAATAGACCGGACTATAGGACAACTCATTAAGCGAGTCGTTAGGTCACTTAGTAGATTGTTAAGTATGGCTGTCCTCGAGCTAAGTTCCAAAACTTGATATTTTCTTCCCAGTTCCAACGAATTAGGCCATGATTTGTTTGTACAAGCGAGGATTCATGAAGTAGGTCATTTTGACATAATTTGAGGTGAGAATCAAAGAATGACCAACTTTGTTTTAGTGGCAATGATAGGACCCCTACGAGTCAACAGGTTGGGTGATGAGTTGTCAAGTGACATGTTATCACTGACGAGTCTAATTTGCAGATGGACTTGACACGTTGTCACTAATGAGTCTAATTTGCAGACAGAATTTCAGGGTTAGTTTAGTAACTTTTCATATTTTAATAACCTAATCCATAACGTTTTCGGATTTCTAAAGAGTATATTTAAGAGGTTTAATTAGTCTAAACTCTTATTTTTTCTCATACAACACAAATTTCAAGATCATTAGCACTGAAGTTCTTCAAGAAACTAGGAAGTCATCTTATTCAACCTAGGATTCTTCAAGCTTGGTTTTAAGTTGTCCATTCCAAGTATGTAAGGCTAACCTAAGTAGGGATTTCTTTTCATTATTATGCCCTACATCTATTGATGAGTTTATTACGATTAAATATATCATATTTTTCCAAATTCTTGAATTGTCTTCTTTCCTATTAATTGAATTGATCCTTGTTTAATTTTCCATATTGAATTGTATCTATTGAATTGTTACACCCCGTAAATTCTTGACATGTAGATGGCCTATTCGCATGTTGGTTAAGAGTTTTAGAATGCCATACATGTTAGAACTTATTTTTGGATGGTTTTGACCGAGGTAGGGGTATATAGATTGTTTGTTGGTTGGCACCTTCCGGCTTATGGGGGCTGGTATTGGTCCTTGCTTGCTATATATATGTATATATATGTTATATA
>JACEIK010016080.1:3657-16606 GCA_018107945.1 Datura stramonium | reverse complement strand
CTCAATATAAATCATATCGGCTCTATTTATGATTATTATTGAGAATTATTTTTATTTTACCCCGATGTGGTACATCGGCTAGAGATATTTTTATTTTACCCCGGTGTGGTACATCGGTTAGAGATATTTTTATTTTATCCCGATGTGGTACATCTGCTGGAGATATTTTTATTTTACCTCGGTGTGGTACATCGGTTGGAGATATTTTTATTTTACCCCGCTGTGGTACATCGGCTGGAGATATTTTTATTTTACCCCGGTGTGGTACATCAGCTGGAGATATTTTATTTTTTCCCCAGTATGGTACACCGACTGGATGAATTTTACATATGGATTTATAGTTGGTTGGTTGTTGGCATTATAGTAATAGTTTCTTTATTGTGCATTTCTTTATTGTATTTTAATCTTATTATAGAGTTATTATCAGGTTCCAGATTCCAAGTTGTTCCTATTCCTTATTCCTGGTTCAGTAATCTTTAGTTCACTTATGTTATAGTAAGTTGTTATCAATTACAGGTTGCAGAGTTCCCGATTTTATCTATCCTTTATAGGTTTATGTGTTGAGTCAGTTATTACAAGATTGTTATCTCATGTTTACATTTTGAGCCTTACTTACCAGTACATTTCATTCGTACTGACGTCCTTTTTCTTGGGGACTTGTGTTCGTGCCGCAGGTGCAGGTAGAGGTTAGGATTGCCAGTTGAGTGGCAGTTTATGATATCAACGGATGGTTGCTATGCTCTTTTCTTCCTGGAGCTAGGGCGTAGTTATTTATTCTTGAGTTTTCAGATGCAGTTATGGGTAGGGTGGAGCTCTGTTCCGACCATCAATCAGTTTACTCTTTAGAGGCATTTCGGACTTAGTGTGTATAGTATTATTCAGTTTTTAGCCTCATCAGCTCATTGTTGCTTGGTTTAGAACACTAATTTCCTTGGTTGCATTTTGATTGTTTACCCCGTATTATTGAGACCTTATGGGTCTAGTTTATTCTTTAGTGGATTGTGATAGGTGGCCTGGATGGCCTAAGTGTTATAGTTATAGATGTCATATAGCCGGCTTCTCGATCAATCATAAATCGAGTGCCAGTCTCGCCCTCCCCCAGTTATGGGGCGTGACAGACTTGGCATCAGAGTGAAGTTGTATCCTAGGGAGTCCATAAGCTGTGTCTAGTAGATTCTTGTTTATAGGTATGTTTTTCACTATACTTATAATCAGGAGGCTACAAGGCATTTAGGGGTTATTTCACTTTGTTCATTAATAGATTGTCCTATAGAGCAATGATGTAAGGGCTATTTGAAAAATAAATCGTGCTTATGTTTTAGACTTCAACTTGAGTAAGAAAGATGGCTATGAGATTTATCAAAACTGATGCTTGAAAAGGTCCTAGTCGATCTTCTGTCGATCCGAGAAATAGATTAGAGGCTCAAAGCGACTTTCCCATTCCTCGTACCATAGTTCCTCCAAGTTCTAGTCAGAATTACTATGGGAAGGGATTCAGCCCCTCCTGTTGTTTCAAATTTGGTAGAGCTAAGAGAATGTAGAGTTATTGATCCTTCAGCACCTATTGTACCTTCAGGTATATCAAAGGGATGAGATTTTGAGAAAGCATTTCAGATGGTAGCCCGAGTAGTGACGTTTCAAAATAAATAGTTAAAATTAATGGTAGGGTCTAGGGGAACTTTTGATACCTGTAGTGCCCATAGGTTTTGAGCCTAAATCCTCTAGACTTGACAAATCAGTACTTACCACGGGAACTTCAATGGGTTCGATCTAATAAGGTTTTGTACCTAGAGCAGGGTAGCATGAGTATTCGCGAATATAGTCTCAGGTTTAATTCTTTGGCCCAATATTTTTCAGATAGGGTGCGAAATACGAGAGATAGAGTATATCGATTGTATTAGATTTGGGACCCCATTTGGTCCGAGAGTGTTTAGGAATGTCTACCTTAACAAAAATATCTACTGCTTGGATGCTAGTATTTTCTCAAAAGACGGACAATCTAATTCACCGTCTCCCAAGTAATGACAAGGTAGTGGAACAGAGTAAGGAAGCTAGGTCGATAAGACTATTTAAGGACCCTCGTAGTGCTTGGAGACCCCGGCTAACTAGACATTTAGTTTCCCCTTGAGATTCAGTCTCTACTTGTCCCTACATTAGAATAAAATTTCTTTTAGCCCCCGTTTCCAAGATAGGCAGTGACAAGTCATGGTAAAAGCCAAGGTAAAAGAGCAACTTCAGGTTTGACACTGATTATATATGTTAAGTGGTTAAGTTGTGATTTTTACTTTTTTTCTGTGATATTTCCTAATGGTATGAATGGAAAGGTGGTATTAGAGTAAATTATAACTCCCATGGTAGTGTATTAATTTTCTTAGGGTTAGAAAAGTTACCAATTTTATGGTACTAAAGCATGTCTATCATACGTCAGACAAATAGATGGAGTTGAGTCAGTAAGGTTTGATAAGAAGTGGCAATAGAAGCGGATGTGCTTACGAAAAATGGAATGTATGTTTATGACACAAGGCAAGGAAAAGTTAAAGATGTTATGGCTAAAGTTATGGCTACCGAGGTACAACCCTCATTCGAGGACGAATGATTTAAAGGGGGGAAGGATGTTACACCCCTAAATTTTTTTTATGATTATTTGATGGTTATATGTCATATTAAGGGAATTATGGGTTGTATGTTGTCCTTAGGTGAGGATAGAAACATGTGCAAAGGAAAAAGCGAAGAGTATGTAATGTTTGTAGATAAGGGTAAAGTTTAAATAGTCATATCTCCAAACATATATTGATCCATAAGTCCCATAACCTATAAAATTAAAGGTATTTCAGTCTAGTTTATAGTGAAAAAAACCACTCATCAAACAGAGTTCGGAGGAAAAAGTTATGCTTATTTAAAGACAGCACTGTCGGCTGAGAAAGCGCCCAGGCTCGCGGGCGCTGAGACAGGCAGGCAGCAGGCGCGCACGCGAGGGCATGTCGCACAGGGTCCGCACGCGTGCGCTGCCCAGACCTTGGCCAGCCCGCCTATATGAAGTAAAATTAAGCTAAAAAGCTCATTTCTACTCTGTTTTAGTTGATTTTTTTTCAAAATTCAGAGAATTCAAAGCCCTATCACATGGTGAAAAGATATCCCAGGTAAGAAACTTAACTCTTGTCTCTTTTGGGCTTTGAAAAGAGAACCTTGAAAGAAAGTCATTTCTTATTGTTGTCTTGTGGTTGATTGTGGTATTGATGTGTTTCTAGATGATTATAGGCAGAGGAAATAGTAGGAGTTTACTCCTACTTTAGCTAATAACATCTCCAAGAAAGGGTAGGTAATTCCCTTTTTGATTTCTTTAAGTTTATGAGGTTATAGCTTGGACAATGTTTTAGTATTGTGTTGTTATTACTTTGTGTATTTTTGTGGCATGTTGCTGCCCAATTTTTCCAGAACTTTGGTGAAGTGAAGTTGCTGTTTGTTGTTTTGTAAATTGGACTAGGAAGGAGCCTTAAGGAGTAAGCTTGAAAGGAATATTTTTGGCAAAATTAGAGTCGACATGCCAAAGTATGTAAATGCATCCCTTTCCTTACATTTCAACCACGAAACTAAGTTATTGAAAGGATCAATATTCTTATGTTTTTAAAATCATATTGAGGCGTGTATGATCCTGTCCAAATGGTTGGAAATACTTGGCATAAATCTTGAATCATTAATAATGGTTGAAGCAAACAAATGTGAAGCGAAAGGCGTAATTTTTATACGATTGTTCCCGTAGTTCTAAATCGAGTCTGAAGTCCCCTTAATGCGGGAACTGTGAGCTGGTCCCTTGCTGTATACTATATATGTGATGTTNTGTGATGTTGAATATATGTTAATATATGGTCACTTAGTGAAATTGGTAGGAAATGCTAAGACGACGACATGTAATTAAACTTAAGCTAAGAAGATGACGCTAAGCTGATTGAGGGTAAACGAGCTTATTGAAATGATGTTTTAATAATATTGTTAATCCCTCCTATATGTTTATGTTTTAAAGTGTTTTAGGTAAAAGTAGATTTTATGTTTTTCCTCTTTAAAGTTAAGCAAGCAGCACGTAACGAATAAGCTAAGTCGATACATGTTAATAGGAAAAGCGTGGCTAAGTTGTTAATCTTTTTGAGACATTATAAAAAGGAAGATAAGAGTAAATGTTATCCCTTTTAAGGTGATACGTGAATAATATGCACTCTTCCCATAATTTCTTTCTCGAACCTCGGAACGACGTTAAAATATAAGAAAGATGAGGTTTAATATATAAAGTTGTCAATTAGGCAAAGAGGTAAGTGCGTATAAGAATTGATGGAATAGTGAACACGAGGGAAAAGACTTGAGTGTAGAGTGAATAATTTTTGGTAAAGAAGTTAAGATGAATCAGGAAAGTAGAGCTAAATTTAGTTAAAATAGATGATACGGGTTACAATTTTGAACAAGGTAGGCAAACAGCTAGGAAGATTAACCCTGTTCTAAATACATTTAGCAAAATAGTTATAAATTAAGTTTTTTATGTTCAATATGTGTTACGTTGATGAATAAGCACTAAAGGGTTAACCTTCTACGAAATAATTAGAGTTGAACATCTGCAAAATAGTAACTTAAGTTGAGAAGCTCTCTGCTATACCCCTAAATGATTATGTTAAGTTATCTATTCTAAGTGCTGAAATTTTCTACCATGTCTGAAAAGGGTAATCCTAGGATCTTCTAAGTCACTTATGATTATGTAAGCTTTCTTAAGCTCCGCAGATAATTGAAAAGTTAACTTTGAGATGGTGAAAAGTTATATAAGTTAATCCAACATCACCCGAATTACGTCTATATGATCACGGGCAAAAATAGCATGCCGGTGATCCCGCTTTATAGCTTAAATTATTCGTGTTGTCTAAGTTATCTTATAGATTTTCATGTGATTTTATATAAATGTGAAGATATGTGCTAACCAACATGATTAGCCTTTGTTTTGTAGGTTTTGATGACTTTTGAGGAGCTAATCCATGAGTTGGTGAAGTAGAAGCTTTCCAGAAGCAGATTAACTCTGTGGCTTGTCGGCAAGAGAGGCACAAAACAGCCCTGCGTGTCGGTAACGTGCCACGTGGCGATTGCGCTGGCAACCACTGCGCGTTGGCAACGTGCCACGGCAGGCAGGTTGCGCGACATGGAGGTGTCAACGCGCTGCCCGGGCGGCGTATTGCCATTGCCAACGCGGCGGGTGCTGCGAAATTGTTGCCGGGTGATTTTCAGTGAGCTCTCGCGTTGCCTCGCGTGTCACGAGGCGGTCACTCCTCGTACACTCCGTGACACGGAGCGAGTTTCTGACGGGCTAAATTAAGCATGTTCTCCATTTACTATAAATAGGACCCTTAGCTCTAATTCCAGTAGTCCGCGATTTTACCACGGAAGCGCACAGGAGTGAAGAGGAGAAGTGGGAGAACTCAGCTAGGGTTTGTCAAATTCCCTTCTCATCTACCAATCTCGTGTAAGTATGTAGTTTAGGAGTAGATTAATAGTAGTGTGAGTAGTTTTACGAACATGAATGGCTAAGAACCCTTCCTCACAAGGTTGAAGCCATGGATTATGATTGTGATTTTATGAAATTGTTTTGGAATTAAGTTATTGATTGTCGTTTTCGTCTTGCATTCTGATTTGTTGGTTGTTTTTGTGATTGATCACCATGAAAGCATATTTGTTAGCTTGGGTAATAAGCTTGAAAGGCATTACAGAGTCGAGGACATGAGAATGAGGAGCATGTTTGCATCTTGGGAGAGATCTTGTGTCAGGATAGAAATATACCTAACTGCAGGTGCTTGGTTGACACACGGGGTTATGAAATACCAACTTGGGATGTCATCACCACTCGAAGAAGGTAGTTGTGATACTAAGTTGAGTTAAATGATTAGACGCATGAAAGTCCTAATCGTTTCCCAGTAAACCACGACATAATTGATTGCCGCGGCTTGAAAATTAAACTCCTCGCTCACAATGATGCGTGAGGCTAGATTGCCGTGTTAAGAGGCTCGAAAGACCATGAACATACAATTCTAATTATTTGAAAAACGGTGATAGTTGCATGCTTATTCCATTTCAAATCGTAGTATTGCATGATTATACGGTTTAACTCTATGTTGCTCTTAGAGTAATTTGAGAATATTTCGTTGACCCAAACTTAGACTTAATTACATCTCAATCGAAAATGTCTATCACCAACACTTTAGATATTTAAGATCACACTAGAAATGGATAGTTAGAGAATGGGTCCAGTCCTGTGGGTTCGACAATCCACAGGTTCTTAAAAGAGCCACTATATTACTTGCCTGACCCCATACACTTGCGGACGCGCTCGATGTTGAAAAGAGTCGTCATGTTTTTGGCGCAAGTCGCCCAGGGACTCTCGGCGAGATTTTGATAATTTATCTATTTTTGTGTGATTTTTGAATTTCCTTAAGTGTTGAAAACTTGGTCTTAGTTGTCTTGTTGCAGGTGACGAGTTTGTCTTTTTGCTTGACTAAATAGGAAAGCTTATTAGGCAGTTGCTTGAACACGAGCATTAAATCCATTTGCAAGGAGAGTAGCTCTAGACCAAAGCCAAAGAGACTTCAAGAAAGGTACAACAACAACCACCGCGAGACAAGCACAAGCTGTTATCGGAAACGTAGAGCAAGGCCGGTTCGCGAAGTGGCCATCCCGCTGCGACGAATGTGACCTCTAGTATCAGAAGTAGCCGGAGCACGGAGGGAACTTTGAATTTAAACGAGAATATGGTGCGAATTTGTTACATTCTAGTTGTCGGTTCTTGGGAATGGCACATGTGGACCGCGGCAACACTTGCAGGCTTTCTTGAGATAAGTGACACGTTTGTCCCAGCGTGTCCCACGAGATTATGTAGATTGACCCTCTTCCCATTTCCTTTGTTGGGGAGGCGAAAAAGTGTTGAAAGGCCCGAGACACCGAACTCCATAACTTCATGGAATAAAGGACTTCAATTGGAGAAGAAGTTGGAGAAAGGAGGAGCAGTGGGTATTGTATCTTCTAAGCACGAAGAAAAGGAGATGGTTCTCGAAGAGAACCGAGCCTGAGTGGAGGGAAATCGAGTACTCTCGGAGAGCTAGCATGAAAGGAAAAGTGTGGGGTCGTGCACCCACATGTCTGGCGAGGAAAAACATGCTATTAGCTAGGCCTAAGGCCCCGAGGGAGTATTTCTCACCCTCTTAAAGTGTTAATTTGATGCTATGAGGACATAGCATGATTTAGAAATTAATGGTGAGGAAATTCGAGAAAATTTAAAATTTTTTGTGCTTAACAAATTGTTGGTGAATGTAATGCTTGTGTGACAAAATTTGAAAGATGTTGAGTCAAGCATGACTTCGTAGCCATTGATTTTCTTTCGGTTCTTTTTCAGCGGGGTCTTTGAATAGAAGAATAAAAATTTTATTTTTACATTTTTATTTTTTATTTTATTTTTCTTTAGCTGTATATAATGTTTTAGTCGTAGTTGGGGACTATTTCGACGATGGATGGATAATAGCGTCTTGAGGAAAAATTAGTCGATAGATGTCGGGTTTTGAAACCATAGCTAATGGATGCTTGATGTTCTTGTTATGTGCTGTACATGATGGTGAGATGCAAGTATGTTCGGTATTGAAGCATGCAAGTGTATCCGCTTTGTTTGAGACACTTAGGCTCTTGAATTTGGCTTCAATATTATTGAAGCTTAACTTTGAATTCGTGTGATTAGGTGAGCAAGAGTCTGTCTTGAATGTTTCTTGAATTGAGCATGTGCCATGAGTGTAAGGTTTTGAGTATTCTCTGCTTTATTGTGGATTGTCTAGAACTTGCACAGTGTGTATATAAAATGAAATGAAGGATGTGAATTGTAGGAGATGATCGAGGCATTTCTTTGTATGAACCTAATTTTGATCCCTCATTTCACCTAACCTTGAAAAATTAATCCTAGTTAGCCTGTTGAGCCTTGAGCCTATTCTTTGATAGGCTGCAACGAAGCTTATTCCTTTTCTTTCATTAACCTTGAATTTGATACAAAGCTCTTAAGCGCTTGAAGAAGAAAAATGCGAAGAGTAAAGGAGTGAGAAGAATGAAAAGAAAGGAAAGAGTAGCAAGTTGTAGAAGTTGAGAAAGGACAAGGTGCACTTGTATTAAAGTGGTTGATCATTATTAGGAGTAAGAAAATGAATTCATCAAAAACTATTTATAAACTCCTTGCTAGTAAGCCAAAAATTCTGCCTAAAAAAGGAAACAAAAGGAAAAGCTGAGATAAAAAGGTGAAGTAAAGGAAGGGAAGTTCGCAATGAGGCGTGATGTATTAAAGCGCTTGGAAAGATAGTCACTATTGCTGGTCATAATAGTACCTACACCTTGCAAGGTTACATTGCAACCTACAAAGTCCTCGCGATCTACATTTCATACATCCTCAAATTAGTGAAGTAAAACACTAGGGCTGGCTTATGGGTCATGACATGATGCATGTGAATTCTTTGTGAGTAGAGTGTAATTCTATTTATGTACCCACATGTTGTGATGTAAAAATTGTTTGCGTGTGATTGGGTAACTCTCTTTTCATGAGTGGCGCTACACTTGTTGAATGAAGGATATAATTCATGTGGATTTCTTAATCAGTTGATTTGAATGAGTTTGCTCCCGGATTGATCGATTCTTGAGGTTAAAAGTCTTGACATAGTTTGTATTTCATAGATTGTTCTATTTTTAACTTGTATCTTGAATAATCATTATAATAGTAACTTTCGAATTATCTTGCTAAATTAGTTATCTGGGAGTCTCCATATGCATGATATGTAAAAGGTTGTTAGAGGACGAACAAGGCTTTAAGTGTGGGGTTGGGGATCACGGGCAGAAATAGCACGCCAGTGATACGCTTTATAACTTAAATTAGTCGTGTTGTCTAAATTATTTTATACATTTTCATGTGATTTTATATAAATGTGAAGATATGTGTGCTTGCTTTCCAACATGATTAGCCTTTGTTTTGAGGTTTTGATGACTTTTGAGAATTTAATCCATGAGTTGGTGAAGTAGAGGCAGGAAACGGAATTAACAACGCGAACGTCGGCAAGAAAGGCACAAGCGGCCACAACGCGTGATAGCGTGCCTTTGACGGTTGCGCTGGCAACCCACTGTAGCGTTGGCAACGTGCCCACAGCGAGCAGGCTGCCCAGCGACATGGAGGTGTCAACGCGCTGCCCGAGCGGCGTGACACGGCGCCAACACGGAGTCTGCCAGAGGCCAATTTAGAGGTGATTTTCAGTGAGCTTTCGCGTTGCCTCAGGTGTCACGGAGGCGGTGCTCCTTGATACACTTTCCGTGACACGGGCGTTCATGACGGGCTCGTAAGCCGTTCTCCATTTACTATAAATGAGCCATGGCTCCTAATTCCAATTGGTCACGCGATTTTATTACGGAAAGCTGCCTAGGAGTGAAGGAAGTGGGAGAACTCATGCATAGGGATTTGTCAAATTCCTTCTACTCATCTACAATCTCGTGTAAGTATGTAGTTTAGGAGTAGATTAATAGTAGTGTAGAGCTAGTTTACGAACATGAATGGGCTAGAACCCTTCCTCTGAGTTGAAGCCATGGATTGGTGTGATTTTATGAAATTGATTTTGGGGTAAGTTATTGATTGTTGTTATCGTCTTGCATTCGATTTGTTGGTTGTTTTTGTGATTGATCACCATGAAACGCATTGTTAACTTGGGTAATAGCTTGAGAAGGCATTACCTAGAGTCGGGATGAGAATGTGAGGAGCATGGTATATCTCGGGAGAGATCTTGTCGGGGATAGAAATATACCTAACACACCATGATTGGTTGACACACGGGGTTATGAAAGACCAACTTGGGATGTCACATCACCACTCGAAGAAGTAGTTGTGAGGCTATGTTGAGTTAAATGGTTAGACGCAGAAAGTCCCTAATCGTTTCCACAGTAAGCCACAACATAATTGATTGCCCGCGACTAGAAAATTAAACTCCTCGCTCACAATGATGCGGTGAGGCTAGATTGCGTGTTTAGAGGCTCAAAAGACCATGAACATGCAATTCTAATTATGTGAAATAAAAATTGATAGTCCCATGCTTATTCCATTGCAAATCGTAGTATCGCATGATTATACGGTTTTAACTCTATGTTGCTCTTAGAGTAATTTCCAGAATATTTACGTTGACCCAAACTTAGACTTAATTATTCTTCAATCGAAAATGTCTATCACCAACACTTTAGATATTTAAAGATCACACTAGAAATGGATAGTTAGAGGAATGGGTCCAGTCCCTGTGGGTTCGACAATTCGGTTCTTAAAGAGCCACTATATTACTTACTCCCTGTGGGTTCGACAATTCGGTTCTTAAAAAGAGCCACTATATTACTTGCACGACCCGTACACTTGCGGACGCGCTCGATGTTGAAAAAGAGTCGTCACTATATATCTTTATATTCCTATAAGGCATCACTTAGAGAGTTACTCATGAGTTCCTAAGTTATAGAGCTCCAAGTATCAAATTCTTAAGTCATGTCTTTACGTCCCTAATTTATGTTGAAACGTGCTAGCTAATCTAAGAAGTGTTTTAGAGGTCATATTTTGAGAATTATGCCAATGTCTCGGTCAAGTATATGATGTTTCATATAAGTGTAAGAACTCAAGTATTTATATATCCTTCCAGTAAGAAGTCTTAATGTATATGATTTTCATGTTATAACATACAATTGAATTCTTTCAATTATATTCAAGTCATGCATCTTTACGTTTAGCTCTTGTTGTGTTATCAGTTGAATTTTCTAAATTCAGAGGAGAGATTCTCCCATGTACCAATGTTCCTAATGTCTAAGTATGTATAAGTGCAGGCTATGATAACTTAGTTCACTAATGTTATAGCAAGTTATTATCAATTACAGGTTGTAGAGTTCCCGATTATATCTATCATTTATATGTTTATGTGCTGAGTCAGTTATTACAAGATTGTTATCTCATTTTTATAGTTTCAGCCTTACATACAAGTACATTTCATTCGTACTGACGTCCTTTTTCTTGGGGACCTGCGTTCGTGCCGCAGGTGCAGGTAGAGGTTAGGATTGCCAGTTGAGTGGCAGTCCGTGAGATCAACGGTTGGTTGGTATGCTCCTTTCTTCCTAGTGCTAGGGCTTAGTTATTTATGCTTGAGTTTTGAGATGCAGTTATGGGTAGATTGGAGCTGTGTTTCGACCATCAGTCAGTTTACTCTTTAGAGGCGTTGTGGACTTAGTGTATATAGTGTTATTCAGTTTGTTTCCTCGTCGGCTCATTGTTGCTTGGTTTAGAACACTAATTGCCTTGGTTGCATTTTGATTGTTTACCCCTTATTGTTGAGAACTTATGGGTCCAGTTTATACTTTAGTTGATTGTGACAGGTGGCCTGGATGGCCTAAGTATTACAGTTACAGATGTCATATAACCGGCTTCTCGATCAATCATGAATCGAGTGCCAGTTGCGCCCTCAACCAGTTATAGGGTGTGACAAGGAACTTGAGAAAATGTCCGGATATGCCAAATTCATGAAGGACCTCATCACCAGAAAAAGGATTGTATGTTTTAAACCTAGTGATAGTCTACACCAATGTGGTGCTATAACTACACGGGTCCTAGCTCAAAAGAAGGAATACCAGGTGCTTTTACTATACCTTGCACCAGTGGGATGTCGAGTTTGCAAGGGTGCTTTTTGACTTGGGAGCTAGCATAAATTTGATGCCGCTAGCAGTGTTTGAAAAAAATGGGCTTGGGAGTCCCCACACCGACCGCTATGTGGCTACGGATGGCTGACAGAACCGTTAAAAAGACGGTGGGGATCCTATTTGATGTGCTTGTCAAGGTGGACAAATATATATTCCTAGCAGACTTCGTGATTCTTGACTTTGAAGTCGATTCTAAGGTTCCCATCATTTTGGGGCAACCATTCCTTGCATCCGGTAGGGCCCTAGTAGATGTGGAGGTAGGCCAGTTAAATTTAGGTTAAACAAAGAAAAGGTCACCTTCAACATTTGCCGGACCATGAAACAACGAAGGGAATTTAGCAGGGTTTCAGTACTGGAGGACGGATATAAATTACTTGACTATTTTTGAGTAGTCAAGAGACTTGCATCGTGCCGTGACGTTAAATCAGGCACTGCATGGGAGGAAACCCAAGGAGGTGATTTGGTTAAGTCTGAGTAGCAAAAAAAACCACGTCGTGCCGCGACATTAAATCAAGCGCTTCTTGGGAGGCAACCCAAGGTGTAAATGTAAGAAATATGTAGGGTTTACGTTTGTTAATGGGTGCAGGTGATTAAGATGGAAAATTTGAAGTTGGAACAAAAATATGGAACTTCAATGCGGGTGCAAAATGTCACAGAATGAGTCATCGTTTGACCTAACGACTCGTTCAGTCCAATCGTGAAGAAAATTATAGAAAACAGGGGAGCAACGGTTGACTTATGATTCATCTCTTCAAGAAATGAATGTGAGGTCCTCCGTCATGTACACTATAAAAATGGAAGAATCAAATGGAGAAGGTTGATAAAAACTCACTCAACGGCTCATTGGGAGACCAAATGAGTCGTTAAGTGACCCGTCATGTAGCTACAATAGTCCAAGGGCCACGACTCAAGCCACGACTCATTGGGTGACACCACGAGTCATTGCTTGACTCGTTGGGTCCCAGATATGTTTGTTGAACTCCAGTCAAAAGATGAAAGGGAAAAATGATTCATTTAATCACTTAACGAATCGTTATATGTGTCGTCATGTGTTTTAAGTAACTATAATTCTGTTACACCCCGAAAATTCTTGACATGTAGATGGTCTATTCACATGTTGGTTAAGAGTTTTAGAATGCCATACATGCTAGAAAAAGGCCTGGGGAAAGATCGGACAAGCGCCAAGTCGGCGCGTCGC
>JACEIK010016079.1:0-16611 GCA_018107945.1 Datura stramonium | reverse complement strand
GTGGGAGCCTTATATACTTGGGGCCTTTAAGTCGCATTTGTCGAATGCGATTTATAAGTCGCATTTGCCTTGCGACGCTCCGACTTGGCGCTTGTCCGGTATCTCCCCGATCCCTTTTCTCACACGTATGGCATTCTAAAACTCTTAACCAACATGCGAATAGGCCAACTAAGTTTCAATACCTTACGGGGTGTAACAGATCCCAACCCTGGTTGGGTTCTTTATTGACAATGACCATATTATATTTCTTATGAGGTATAATTTGAGAGTTATCACCCCTGGTAAGGGCTTAGTATGGATCCAAAGTTTAGTTTCGTCATCTGCCCTAACAAGGCTTTGGACAGTGCTCCCAACCGCGCTAGAGGTTGGACATCATGCACTCATTCATGGTGTATTTCAGTTAAGAGAAATTCCCAACTAAAATAAAGTATTTTCAGAACTTATTTTGATGTAAAGTTTTTAGTTGCATAAGTATTTTACACAATATTTATAATTGTGTTTTATTGCATCACTCAAAGTATTCAGTTTTCAAGAAGAGTTTTAAAGTATGATTTATGGCACCAGGCCTCTAGTTTTCAAAGAATGTTTTTATAGTAACTTGCATACAACTCCCTTATCATTTAGATTTAGAAGCTCGATCACATAATCTCAGTCATTCAATTAATTCATGATCTTGATTTCATATCATATTCATGTTTCAGTTGTATAGTTTGTCAATTATTAGTATTTCTTTACTCAACATTTTTACATACCATATATTCCATGTATTGACGTCATTTGGCGATGCATCATTTCATGATGTAGGTACATGTACCCAGATCCATCACCAAACGCTCTATTAAGATACCACCTTCTTAGCTTGTGTGAGTCCTCCTGCATTCATGGGACTTAGCTATTTCTAGTTCAGTTTTTAGTCCAGTTTTGAATAATGGTATATCGAAGGCCTTGTCCTAGAAAACATTACTCAGTGTGCTAGTAAAGGCTTCATAAATAGTCAGTCAGTTAGTTGTATCACTTTTCAAATGAATTTAGGTTTCAGTTTAATGAAATTTTATTTTATTTTTCAGAAGAGTTTGGTTCATGCTTTAGCTTTCGCGTTATCTTTTAATATATTTTTCAGTAGTTGCCATGCTAAGGGTTCGCTCAGGCCACTTGTGGTTTCAGGTGCCAGTCGAGTTCAGGGTGTAGGCTCGGGGCGTGAGAGATTATCTATGTATATAATAGTGTAAAAATATATACATAGTCCCACCCAAGGGAGTCCTAATGCGGGGATAATAACAAACTGTTAATTTTTTGAAGCAGTCATTGTCCTACACTGGCAATGTGTCATTTTGGATATAGGCCTTTGTGACTCATACCTTCTCAATTTCTAGAATGCTCCAAAAATATTTTAAAATCATAATTGTGGCACCTGTTGGACCTTTCATAAAGTAGACCGAAAGCTCATAATTGTAGTTCATGCTTTATCTGAAAATGCTCATAGTCATAGCCATCATTATATCATAACCTAGTTCATCATTACCATGAGGCCTTTAAAATTCATAAATCATCATATCATAACTATCGTCCATGAAAATCATTGAAACTTCTCTTTTAAAGTGATAACATCTAAAACAACTCTTTCGTTAGGGAGGTGGCAATGGTCATTTGCAAAACAAGTACCCAACAAAGAGTTTGGGTCGTATCACACAAGGATTAGAGGTTAGATTCACCTAATGTTATAAATGAGTTCACACAAGTATGTGTCATATCTAAATGTAAAGTAAATTTTTGGGGGATTGGTTTGAATTAATATCAAATGAAAATGTAAAATCAAAACAAGGAAAAACAATGGTTGCTAGCAAGATGAGAGACTAGGAGTGTGCATTTGATGCGACATCAACTTGATAGGTATTAACTAAGATCCTTAGATTCAATTAGTGCATGGATAGCCTTGGCTTTGGGCTACACTATAAGTTATTCAACCAAAAAAGTGTGTCTACTTTGGGTTCTCTCAAACCCCAAAGCTAAAGTCTACTAAACAACCAAACAATGCTTGATGAAGGATTTAGACTATTTCTAGATCTAACCCTTTAATGGAGTTTGAATTGGGTGTAGACTCTAGCTCCAAACCATAGATCAAAAACTCCAAATCCTCACTGTTGAAGTCTTTCCCAACTTCACTTTCCTTTCTCAAGCAAAAGTAAAGTTAGAGAGCTCAATTAATGTTTGCAACCATTAATTATGAAATGATAACTTGAAAAAATTAATAGATCCATGCAATCTAATCTAATCTAAGATCAGTTAGTCAATACCCACTTAGATCTAAGCACCCATCATCCACACGCACCCTTAGAAGGGAAATTAGCTGCCCATCATTAAGAAAAGCAAAATTATACCAACAGAGAATCAAAACCAATCATATTAAGCCATTAATATCACTTCCATCTTAGAATCTTCAACAATGGTGTTTTCTCATAGAGAAGATAAAGAAAAAAGTATATAATTGTACTCTCTCTATCACTATCTCTCCTCTTCAATATTCTCTATGATGTAATATCCTTCTCTCCTACAAATGGGGTAAAAAATCTGTATAAATTCCTTGCATAGATTTCCAAAATTCCCTTGAAAGATTTTCAAGTACGTGCTTGCCTTCTTGGATAATTTTGCCCTTCGGAGGAGATGTGGCTCACTTGCGTTGGCACTTGCAAATGCATCAACAAGTCCAGGCAGTCTTTATCCAACTCCTTCTGCATGGTATCTGTGGACTATAGGTGCCGACTTGCGGCATGAAGATCCTTTACCAACAAGCTTCCATTTCCTCCTACATGGTACCTGCGAGACACAGGCACTGACTTGTGGCACGCATGTCACCTATTTTTCCTCCGGTAGATTGCTTTAGGTCCAATTCCTTCATCATATTTATTTCAACTAAATGCTCGCACGAAAAAGAAGAAAAGGCACAACACCCTTCTAAGTTGCGTTAAAACAAAGTAATAACTCATTCTTAAGAGCCAAATGAGTTGGTAAATTACCAATTCATCTTAAAGGAAAAATCATAGTTCATAAAGTCATTAAAACTGCTCTTGTAGAGGAAAATCATAGTTGTAAAATTGAAACTTTTTGTAAGAGGATTCGTGGAACTCATAGAAAGATCAAGAAGAATTATCGATATACATAGGAACTTATGGAATAATCAGGAATGATCATAAAACATATTCAAAAATTCATAGAGTTTTGAAACAATTAATCATAGACATAACGTTCTTACCTTAACCCTAACAAATCAAGAAGAAGGAGAATTTCATAAGTAAATCCTTAAAAGGAATCATCAAACTCCAATTTCAAAGGAAATATGTATCTTTCATGCTTTCATAATTTCGCATAGAAAATCATAAAATTCTTAAAAAGGAGGGATCATAGAGGATGATCATTGGGAGGTCTTGAATTTTATGAGAATTAATAATATCAAGGAATAAGTTATTCATCATAACTCTAACTCATATATGGAGGAAAGCTAATAGACATGAATAATGTAGCGTGGGGAAGAACAACGAGGTTTCCTCACGTAGAGATAACCTTACATACCTAATCCTTGACCTCACAATAATCACCACGAAGCAACAATTTCTTTATAATGTCAATCTACAATAATTATATGAATAGGAACTACAATCAATACCTTAATGACAAATTTCAAATCATAGAGGTATTACATCAAACATCCGGGGGGCATAGGATATTCAAGCCTCCGATAGGTGGGGTGTACTAACACACGCCTCTTTCTACAGCCCATTAACAACATGCATAACCATTTCAAGTCCAATCGAAATAACCACGTCTATACTCAACACAAAAATAGACCCGTAAACCCTAATCCATAGGTCATCACATGATCTCATGGCTTTCTAGCACCATCCCATGAGTCTTGACCTTAGAAAATCCCAAAGGAATAGAAACACTACTTCATGTAAGGATTTTAAGAGAGTTACTTATCTTGGAGGAAAGAGTAGTGCTAAGGATTAAAAGTCTCAAACCCAAAAGTTGTCCTTCTTAGCTTCAAGAATCTTTTCTCAAGAGGAATTTGTGATTAAGATGTTTGGAGGGCTTAATCTTCTTCAAAACCACGAAAACATAGAGAGAAAATAAAGTTCGGAGGGTTGGCTACCGCATTGGTAATGTTTGGAATGATTTCCAACACACAACATAAGATATATATAGAGATACAGACAAGAAAGTGTTAGGCGTGCGCGCCTACCATAATGCCCAACCTATCTTTCTGATGTTCGTTATCGTTCACACTGCGCCTCTCAAAACATCTCCCCTGCTGAAAATTTTGGTCTAAAGTTTTGCCTCAGGGGTGGAGCACCTCCCAAAGCACCTATCTGATTAATTTTATGTCACGTCCCGATTATATACCCTGGAAGGGACACGGTATTTGGAGTCACAAGCAACCCCATGTCAACCCATGGTCTATCATAACACTGGCATTCTGAGTAACTATGAATAGCGGAATCTTTAAAGTGAGAGTACAAAAAATTTATGAAAATAAAGTTGAATCATAAAATTTAATAACATCTGAAACAAAGCTGAAAGTCTGAAACCATGTCTATGTCTAAAAGACAACTATAACTGAAGAGTTGTTGGGATAGGTCCCCAGCTAACTCTAAATATAAATAAAAGAAATATAACTAAAGGAAGTAAGTCTCGTGCTCGAAAAATGAGGACTCGCCAATAATGCTGATGGAATCTTCTGAAATTGATCTGCTAACGAGGTTGAGCCTAAGATTCTGCAGCCGTAT
Source organism: Datura stramonium (assembly GCA_018107945.1). Lineage (NCBI taxonomy): Eukaryota > Viridiplantae > Streptophyta > Magnoliopsida > Solanales > Solanaceae > Datura > Datura stramonium. The sequence continues at coordinate 11,830 of JACEIK010016079.1, read as the reverse complement.
CATAAAAAAATACAGCATAAAAGGTATGCATCAGTACTTTGAATGTATTGAGTAAGTGAGAGAAACCATACACAAGGAATAAAAAATGATAAACTGAAAAGACTGACGTGCCCGTAATTTAGTCCCCGGCAACGGCGCCAAAAACTTGACGTCTCCCGTGTCGAGTGCCAATAATTTATCGACTCTTTTTCACATTGAGCGCGTCCGCAAGTGTATGGGTCGTGCAAGTAATATAGTGGCTCTTTTTAAGAACCGGATTGTCGAACCCACAGGGACTGGCCGGGAATTGGACCCATTCCTCTAACTATCCATCTCTAGTGTAATCTTAAATATCTAAAGTGTTGGTGATAGGTGTTTTCAATTTAGATAAATTAAGTATAAGTTTGGGTCAACGAAATATTACAGAAAGTACTAGGAGCAACATAGGTTAAAACAGGATAATCATGCAATAATACGATTTGCAATAGATAAACATGGAACTATCAATTGTTATTTCACATAATTAGGGTGCATGTTCATGGTCTTTAGAACCCTCTAAACTTTGACAATCTAGCCTCCAACTTTGCCATCATTGTGAGCCAGGAGTTTTAATTTTCTAGTCGCGGGCAATCAATTATGTTGTAGTTTACGGGGAAACGATTAGGGACTTTTCGTGCGTCTAACCATTTCCTCTTAGCCTCACAACTACTTTGAGTGGTGATGTGACATCCCAAAGTGGGTAATTTCATAACCCCGTGTGTCAGCAAGCACGATGTTAGGTATCAGCCTGTCAAACCGCGGAGACACTCCAAGATTCACTTCCATGCTCCCTGTTCTCATGTCCACGACCTAGGTAATGCCTTCTCAAGCTGTACCCAAGCTAACAAATATGCTTTTATGGTGATCAATCATAAAAACAACCAACAAATCATAATGCAAGACGAAAATAACAATCAATAACTTAATTCCAAAACAATTTCATAAAATCACAATCATAATCCATGGCTTCAACCATAGAGGAAGGGTTCTAGCCATTCATGTTAATAAAACTACTCTACACTACTATTAATCTACTCCTAAACTACATACTTACGATATTGGTAGATGAGAAGGGAATTTGACAAACGCTAGCTGAGTTCTCCCACTTCTCCCTTCACTCCTAGGTAGTTTTCGAGAATAAAATGTTGACCCCAAAAAGAATTAGGAGCTAAGGGTCCTATTTATAGTAAATGAACGTTCGTAATTTAACGTCACAGAGCAGCTCCGTGTCATGGGTGTATCGCGAACATTGCCTCCAGTGACACGGAGGCATGTTGCAACTCAACTGGACAACACCCGAAATTTGGCCTCGGCTAGACCCCTGTAGCGTTGGCAACGTGGCCTTGGCGCTTGGGCGACGTGTTGCCTCCTCTTGGTCTTGCAGAAGCCACACTTGCCTTCCGTGGCACGTGCCAACGTGCGGGTGGGCTGTTTTGGGCAGCAGCCGTGGCACATTGCCGGCAATTGAGCTTTATTTTAGACCCTCTCTTTGCCAGACGTTCGCGTGGCCGTCTCGAGCCTCTAGTTCACCAACTCATGGATTAGCTCCTCAAAAAGTCATCCAAACCTACAAAACAAGGGCTAATCATGTTGGTTGCTTTTATATCTTCACATTTATATAAATCACATGAAAATGTATAAAATAACTTAGAGCGGCACGACTAATTTAAGTTATAAGCGTATCTGGGCATGATATTTTTGCCGGAAGTGATCCTGTTCCAGCACTTAAAGCCTTGTTCGTCCTCGAGCAAGCCTTTTACATATCATGCCGTATGGAGACTCCCATAACTAATTGAAAGATAATTTGAATGCGACTATAATGATCGTAAGATGCAAGCTAAAAACTAGAGCATGCACAATTTAATCACCCAAAATGAAATACAACCATGTTAAGACTTCTTAACCTCGAAATCGACTCTCGATCTTAGCAAACTCGTGCAAATCAGCGATTAAGAAATCCCACATGAATTTTATCCTTCATTAAACATGTGCCCTCACGAAGGGATTACCCAATCACACGCAAAAACAATTTTTACATCATAACATGTGTGGGTACATAAATAGAGGAATTACACTCACTCTCACTTAAAAGAATTCACGTACATCATGTCATGACCCGTAAGCTTGCCCTTAGTGTTTTACTCCACTAATTTGAGGATGTATGAATGTAACATCAAGTAGGACTTTGTAGGTTGTAATTAACTCAGTGCAGGTAGGTACTATTACGACGATGTGACTATCTTTCCTAAGCGCTTTTAATACATCCGCTGATGTGGCGAACTTCCTTCCACTTACTTCACCTTTTTATTCCTTGGTAGTTTTCCTTTTCCTCTTTTTGTTTACTTTTAATTTAGGCACTTTTGACTTGTCAGTAAGGAGCTCTATACATAATTTTTCATTACTTTGTTTTCTTGCTCCTTAATGATGATCAACCACTTTCACAAGTGCACCTTTGTCCTTTCAACCACGCAACTTACTACTTTTCATTTCTTTTCATTCCTCTCACTCCTTTACTCTTTCAGATTTTTCTTCTTCAAGCGCTTAGGAGCTTTGTATCAAATTCAAGGTTAATGAAAGAAAGGATTAAACATGTTGCAGCTATCAAAGAATAGGCTCAAGGCTCAACGGGGCTAACTAGGATTAATTTTTCAAGGTAGGTAAAATGAGGATAAAAATAAGGTTAATTCAAAGAAATGCCTAAATCATTTCCTGATTCACATCCTTCATTTCGCTTCATACACACGCGGGCAAGTTCTAGACAATCCACTATAGCATAGAATACTCAAAAACCTTACCCTCATGGCACATGCTCAATTCAAGACACATTCGGCGGACTCTTCTCGACTAATCACAAGAATTAGAACATTAAGCTTCAATTATATTGAGTCAAATTCAAGAGCCTAAGGGTCTCAAACAAAGTTATACACTTGCATGCTTCAACACTGAACATACTTGAATCTCACAATCATATCTAGCACATAACAAGAACATCAAGCATCCATTAGCTATGGGTTCAAGACCCAACATCTATCGACTAATTTTCCTCAAGGCAGTCGTCATCCATTCATCACGGAAAGCTTCGATCCTAACTATGACTAAACATTATATACGAGACAAAGAAAAATAAAAAAATAAAAATTTTATTCTTACGATTCAAAGACCCCAGTCGGAAAGAACCGAAAAGAAAAACCAACGGGTGATGAATTCATGCTTGACTCCCCAAAAATTTTCAAATTTTCTCATTTTTCCAAACAAGCATTACATTCACCAACAATTTGTTAGGCACAAAAAATTTTGAAATTTCATTGAAATTTCCCTCACCCCACACTTAAATCATGCTATGTCCTCATAGCATCAAATTAACATTGCAAGGGTGAGAAATACTCCCACGAGGCCTTTAGGCCTAGCCATCAACATGTTTTCCATAATTTGCACCGCGGGTGGTCGACCCCACCTTTCCTTTTCCATGCTTACTGAAACTTTCCTCCTGCAGGGTACTCGGACTTCCCCTCCACGTAGCAACTTTCCACAAAAACACAAACAAACAATGAAAATAACAAAATCCAAACAAAAATAAAAAATATTAAAATTTGCACCTGAGGTACCCTTGGGTTGCCTCCCATGCACGGCACCTTATTTTACGTCGTTGCACGACGTGGACCACCGGGACATCCTCGTACACAGGTTTCTCTTTGAGAACCATCTCCTTTTCTTCTCTCTTGTTTAGGAAACGGCCTCCACTCTGTTCCTCCCTTCTCCAACTTCTTCCTCACATTTCAGCCCTTTCATTCCATGAAGTTACGGAGTTCGGTGGCTCAGCCTTGACCCTTTTAGCCTCTGTGTGAAAATGGGAGAGGGTCAATCGGACATAGCGTGGACACGTCGGTGGGGACGAACGTGTCACTAATCTAAAGCTGCAGCCAAGTGCTGTTGCGGGTCTCATGTGCCATTCTAGTGAAGCCCGACCACTAGAATGTAACAGTACCACCATATTACTGTTTAGCTCAAAGTTCCCTCCCGGGCTCAGGTTTACGGATACTAGAGTCACATTCGTCGCTAGTGGGATGGCCACTTCGCATTGGTCTTGCTTCCATTACTTCCGATGACAATGTGCTTGCCCGCGGGTGGTTGTTGTTGGACCTTTCATGAAGTCTCTTCAGCTTTTGCTCTAGAGCTACTCTCCTTTGCAAATGGATTTGACGTTCGGATTCACGCAATGGTTCCACAGGCTCTCTATTTCTAGCCCATTTCCGCGGGACAACTGTCACCTACAATAGAAGAGACTAAGACCAAGTTTCTCAACACTTAAGGAAAATTTAAAAATCACATAAAAATAGATAAATTATCAAAACTTCGCCGAGTCCGACAACGGCGCAAAAACTTGACGTGCCCGTAATTTGGTCCCGGCAGCGGCGCCAAAAACTTGACGTCTCCCGCACGTCGAGTACTTAATAATTTAACGACTCTTTTTCACATTGGCGCGTCCGCAGAAGTGTACGGGTCGTGCAAGTAATATAGTGGCTCTTTTAGACAGTTGTCGAACCACGAAATTTGGACCCATTCACTCTAACTATCCATTTCTAGTGTAATCTTAAATATCTAAAGTGTTGAGTGATAAATTGTTTTCGATTTAGATAAATTAAGTCTATGGGTCAACGAAATATTCTGAAAGTACCTAGGGCAACATAGAGTTAAAACGAATAATCATGCAATAATACGATTTGCAATGGAATAAGCATGGAACTATCAATTGTTATTTCACATAACTGGAATTGCATGTTCATGGTCTTCCGAGCCTCTTAACACGGCAATCTAGCCTCATTTGCATCATTGTGAGCGAGGAGTTTAATTTTCTAGTCGCGGGCAATCAATTATGTTGTGGTTTTACGGGGAAAACGATTAGGGACTTTCTGCGTCTAACCATTTAACTCAACTTAGCCTCCACAGCTGCTAGCCCGGTGGTGATGTGACATCCCAAGTTGGTTTTCATAACCGGAGTGTGTCAACCAAGCACGGTGTTAGGTATATTTCTATCCAAACACAGAATCTCTCTCGAGATTACTTCATATCCCCACATTCTCATGTCTGACCTGAGTAATGCCTTCTCAAGCTATTACCCAAGCTAACAAATATGCTTTTATGGTGATCAATCATAAAACAACTAACAAATCAAAATGCAAGACGATAATAACAATCAATAACTTAATTCCAAAACAATTTCCTTAAAATCACAATCCATAATCCATAAACTAACCCTAGAGGAAGGTTCAGCCATTCATGTTAAATAAAACTACTCTATACTACTATTAATCTACTCTAAACTACATACTTACACGATATTGGTAGATGAAGGGAATTTGACAAACGCTAGATGAGTTCTCCACTTCTCCTTCACTCCTAGGTAGTTTCCATAATAAAATCGTGACCCCCAAATGGAATTAGGAGCTAAGGGTCCTATTTATAGTAAATGGAGAACCTGCATAATTTGCTTTGTCGTGGAACGGCTCCATGTCCTGGAGTGTATCGTAGACACGCCTCCGTGACACGGAGGCATCGCAACTCAGACAACACCCGAAATTTGGCCTCGGCAGCCCCACACCGCGTTAGCGTGTACCTTTGCTTGGCCAGCAACGTTGCCTCCTCTTGGTCGCGCAGCCTGCCTTCCATTGGCACGTTGCCTTGCGCGGTGGGCTGTTTTGGGCAGCCTGCACCGCCGTGGCACGTTGCCGACGGGTGGGCTGTTTTGGGCCCTCCTTTGCGTGATTCGCGTGTTGATTCCGTCTCAAGCCTCTACTTCACCAACTCATGGATTAGCTCCTCCAAAGTCATCCAACTTTACAAAAAAGGCTAATCATGTTGGATTTAGCACATATCTTCACATTTATATAAATCACATGAAATTATATAAAATCACATGAAAATGTATAAAATAACTTAGACAACACGACTAATTTAAGTTATAAAGCGTATCACGGGCATGATATTTTTTCCCGTGATCAAAGACATGCAATGACCAACTGAAATTACTGAAACTAAATAACTGTAAAAATCTAAGATGGTCTAAATGACCCTGTCTAATGGTCAAGGACAAGCCTAACTGATCTGAACTGACTAATTTGAGACTGAATTGAGCTGACTAGAGGGAGAGTCTATAACCGACATATAACCACGTGAGCTAGACGTGGATTCCGATATATACACCTCATCGGTAGGACCCAATATACCTTGTCAGGGTATAAAGGCATGAACTGGGTGATCACAGGTCTGGGGACATGAGGCCAGTGTAAATATATCCTATGGTGGTAATTTAGTTCTGGGAACCTGGGTCCGCTGGAATCTCGGTCCACTCGGTGCTAAGGCCTACTCCCACTAGATAGTCCTAGACTGACTACTAAGCTGATAGCTAAAAACTGGGGCCCAAAACTAAGTCAAAAATACCTATCTGGAAGCAACCTGAGGGTCTTATCGAATCAGATTCTGTAACTGGGTTCTAAGACTGGTCAGAGCTGCTTATCTAGAAACGTCATAACCATCTAAAGAAAAAACTGTAATATGAAGATGGGGTCCTAAGGCTAGTCAGAGATGCTTATTTTAAAGTTTCATGACCGCCTAAAGAACCAATAAAACTGATATTGAGTCTAATTATAACAACTGGGAGGCACTACTGGCAACTCGAGAGTTTCTATAGTCAAACTGATCAGCAGACATTTCTGACTAAAATTGAAAATTCTAATATTTTGATTGAAACTGAAATGACCTATATCTGACTAAGATTTAAGTACAAACTACAATATAGAAATCTTCAACACTGAAAGAATCAAGAAATTTTGATAACCAAACACTTATGCAAGACTCTAGTTTTTCTACATTCAAGAGCTAGGGCTAGAATTTACTTTATAGAGAAAAGAATCAATATAGTCACAAACTGGTGGTAAATATCTACAATTAATATCAAATAATATTCCACATGAATTAAACGAAGTTTGACAGATAATTTCTTCACATTCGAAAGTTTCAGCGATAGAACTGATAGAGAAGACAGGGAAGATTTTTGAGGACATAAGGGAAGAACTATTCCCTTGTTGAATTCCCACATACCTGGAGATTGAAATACTTGGGAGAATTCCTTGAAAAATCTGAGAAGGATCGATATTCCTAACTTCTGCCCTGAGCCTTTTTGAGAGAAACTTTATGTTCTAACTATTGAAAAGATGAGAAAAATGAGAGAAAACGTCGGTTTCTCCCTCTAAAACCCCTGATTAAATCCAAAATGATGTAGTTTAGGGACTAAATAGGTGACAAATTACAAAAGTAACCCTAGAAATTAAATTTGAAATCTGGCCGATAGGGTCTCAACCAACGAATCGTTGAGACCTCTAGTTGGTTTCACTGCCTGAAACGAGAATACACTGGATCTGGCAATGGGGATCACCACGACTTGTTGGATGAACCAATGGGTCGTTGGTTCCTCACGTGGCCACTGGACAAGGAAAACTGGTAAGCTTGACAACGGGTGACACAACGACTCATTGGTTGAACCAATAAGTCATTGTGTCCAGTCGTTAGGTTCACTGGAAAGATTTTCTAAAAAAATGTCTAAGTTGACACGACAGATGCTGACAATGACTCGTTGTGGGAAACAATGAGTCATTTCCTCTTGTCTACACTGGAAGGGGATTTCAGGGATCTCACCCGACGACTCTCACAATGGGTTGTTGCTTCTGACAATGACTCGTTGGTTTAGTCATGGGGTACTAGGAAGGATTTCTAAGCTGGGGAAACCACGAATAACAGGACGACTCGTTGTTTCTCACAACGGATCATTCCTTGTCTCGTGGGTTCCTGAGAGACCAAGACCTTCTAACCACGATTGACACAACGAGTCGTTGGAGCTGACTATGACTCGTTGTCTCAATCGTTCTAAGACACTTTTTTCTAGTTTATCTTCTGAATTTTCTTGAAATGCCTGAGTTTGGCCTAGGAAAGTTTTGGGGTGTTACAATATCTCCCCTTAGGATCATTCGTCCTCGAATGAAGACTAAAACTGCTGGAAAACTAGGAAAAGAGCTGAGATTTCTAGGCTGAGACTATGAGCTAGTTTCTGATGGAGTAACTGACTCTGAATTGACTTAACCATACTAACAGAGCTGATGCAACTAGAATGCACATAGAAAGTATAAATAAAGCTGATGAGTACGAAACTGAATAGAGTACTGAGGAGGGATTTAGTACCTGATGCCGGAACTGAACTAGAAGGGAACAAGTGTGGGTATCTAGCCATCATATTTGCTTCGGCTTCCCATGTAGCTCCTTCTATATACTGATTTCTCCACAAGATATTTACTAAATCTTCATCTTTGTTCCTCAGCTTACGAACCTGATGGTCAAAGATCTGAACTGGGACCCCTTCGTAGGAGAGACTATATTTCACTCCCACACTGTCCAATGTCATAACTGAAGTTGGATCACCCATGCACTTCTTCAATAGTGACACATGGAATACTAGGTGCACAGATGCCAATTCTAAAGGTAATTCTAGCTCATAGGTTATCTTGCCAATTCGCTTTAGGATTCTGTAGGGTCCAGCATATCTTGGACTAAGCTTTCCTTTCTTCCCAAATCTCATCACCCTTTTCATGGGGGAAATTTTCAGATAAACCCAGTCATCCACTGCAAACTCCAATTCTCTTCTCCTCACATCACCATAATATTTTTGATGGCTCTGAGCTGTCTTCAACCTTTCTCGGATGACCTGTACCTTCTGCATAGCTTCATGGAGTGAGTCTGGCCCGATTAGAGTGGCTTCACCAATTTCAAACCACCTGATAGAAGATCTACACCTCCTTCCATACAATGCCTCAAACGGGGGCATCTGGATACTGGAGTGGTAGTTGTTGTTGTATGAAAACTTGATGAGAGGCAAGTGATCATCCCAACTACCCTTGAAATCGATCATGCATGCCCTCAACATATCTATAAGGGTCTAAATAGTACGCTCAGCTTGTCCATCTATCTACAGGTGAAAAGTTGTGCTGAGCTTAACCTGGGTACCAAGTCCCTTCTGAAAGGGCTTCCAAAAGTGAGAGGTGAACTGGGTACCTCTGTCTGAGATAATGGACAAGGGTATCCCATGAAGTCTAACCAACTCCTAGATATAAAGCCTGGCATATTCCTCATCTAATTCTGTAGTTTCAATTGGGAGGAAGTGTGCTGACTTAGTCATCCGGTATACTATCACCCAAATTTAATCATGTTGGCGACAAGTTTGAGGTAGACCCATAATAAAGTCCATATTTACTTCTTCCCACTTCCAAGTGGGCATGTTGATATCCTGAGTCATACCTCCTAATCTCTGGTGTTCTAGTTTGACTTGCTGGTAGTTCGGGCACTTAGCTACAATTTCAGCGATGTCTCTATTCATTCCGTTCCACCAGTAAATATCCCTTAAATCATGGTACATCTTAGTATCCCAGGGTGGATGGAATACCTCAAACCGTGTGCTTCAGCCAGTATCTGCTGTCTAAAACACCCACATCTAGTACGCATAATCTATCCTAGTAACAAAGTACACCATCTCCCTGTTGGGAGAAAGCCTCCACTTCTTTTCTGCGAACCGCCTCCTTTAGTTTAAGCAGGACAGGATCTTCATCCTGCCTTGACTTAACTTCAACTACCAATGAGGACTCTAATACACTCTGCATAACTACTCCACCCTCAACTGTATCAACCAACTTGTACTCCCAACTGAGCCAATCTATGGATCTCCCTTGTCAGCTCTTTTTGCCTTCCTCAACATGAACCACGCTCCCAATACACACTCTTCTTAGGGCATCAGCCACCATATTGTCTTTGCCCGGGTGATATAGCACGCTCATGTCATAGTCCTTCAGTAGCTCCAATCACCTTCTCTGATGAAGATTCATATCTTTCTAACTGAACACATACTGAAGGCTCTTATGATCGGTGAAAACATCCATGTGAGCCCCGTACAAGTAATGTCTCCATATTTTCAGCACAAAGACCACTGTTGCCAACTCCAGGTCATGAGTCGGATAATTCTTTTCATGAACCTTAAGCTGTCTGGAGGTGTAAGCTATCACCTTACCTCACTGCATCAGAATGCAACCAAGTCCAACTCTGGAAGCATTGTAATACACTACAAACCCATCTGTTCCTTCTAGCAAGGTCAATACTGGAGCGATAGTGAGTCGAGTTTTTAACTCCTGGAAACTCTTCTCACACACATTTGACCACTGATTTCACCTTCTTTTGAGTCATCCTACTCAGAGGGGATGCTATAGAGGAAAATCCTTCCACAAAACATCGGTAGTAATCGGCTAGACCCAGGAAACTTCTTATTCCAGTTGGGAAGGTAGGTCTGAGCCAGTCTTTCACGCTGCTATCGTTTGAGGATCTACCTGGATACTCTCACCCGAGACCACATGACCCAGGAAAGTCATGAACTTCAACCAGAATTCGCATTTGCTGAACTTGTCGAACAACTGGCAGTCTCTGAGTGTCTGAAGCACTATTCTCAAGTGATTAGCATGCTCTTTCTCATTTCAGGAGTATACCAGAATGTCGTCGATAAATACAATAATGAATATATCCAAATACTGCTTGAAGACCCTGTTCATCAGGTCCATAAAAGCTGTTGGGGCATTTGTGAGTCCAAAGGACATTAGCACGAACTCGTAGTGACCATACCGAGTCCTGAAAACTGTTTTAGGTAAGTCACACTCTCTGAACCTTAACTGATGATACCCCAACCTATGATCTATCTTGGAGAAACAGCTGGTTCCCTGAAGTTGGTTGAACAAGTCGTCAATCTTGGGTAGGGGATATTTGTTCTTGACTGTGACCTTGTTCAACTGACAGTAATCGATGCACATTCTTAGGGTACCGTCTTTCTTTCGCACAAATAGTACTGGAGCACCCCATGGAGAGATGTTGGGTCTAATAAAAACCTTATCAAGAATGTCTTTTAGCTGCTCCTTCAACTCCTTAAGCTTAGCTGGAGCCATTCTGTAAGGCGGTATGGAGATGCGCTAAGTATCTGAGAGAAGGTCTATACCGAAATCTATTTCCTGCTCAGGAGGGACTCCGGGAAGATCTTTTGGAAACATATCAGGGAACTCGCTGACAACTGGGACTGACTGGATAGTGGGGGTCTCAGAGCCAGAATCTTTGACCCGAACTAAATTATAAATGCACCCTTTGGAAATAAGATTTCTAGCCTTAAGATAGGAAATAAACCGACCCTTAGGTGCTGAACCACCACCCGTCCACTCTAAAGTTGGCTCATTAGGAAACTGAAACCTGACGACCCTAGTTCTACAGTCGACTGAGGCATAGCTGGAGTGTAACCAATCCATGCCAAGAATGAGGTCGAAGTCAACCATGTCTAACTCTACAAGGTCGGCTGGTATGACCTTATTAAAGATTAAGACTGGGCAGTTTCTATACACTCGACTGGCTCTAACTGGCTTGCCAACTGGGGTGGAAACTGAGAATGGTTCTGAGAGGACCTCTGAACTGATATCGAACTGGACTACTACATAGGGAGTCACGAATGAAAGTGTGGCTCTCGGATCTAGTACAGAATACACGTCTAGATAAAAAAGGCATAACATACCTGTGACCATGCCAGGTGAGCTCTCCTGATCCTGATGCGAAGAAAATGCATAAAAAGTGTTTTGGCGCTGGCCGCCATCCATACCTGAAGGGTTGGCCTACTGAGCTGGTCAACCTTCTGCTGAAGTAGTGGATTGTGACCTCCCCCGTCCTGCTGACAGACATTATTTAAGTTGAT
>JACEIK010016077.1:0-16617 GCA_018107945.1 Datura stramonium | reverse complement strand
CCCACATGACTTTATTGAGGAAATTCTGAAGATCACCCAGGTTATGGGGGTGAATAATGGGGAATGTGTTGATTTGGCCTCCTATCAGCTCAAGGGGGTAGAACATATATGGTTCAAACAATGGAGAGGTGCTAGGACAGCGGGTGAAGGCCCAATAGGTTAGGATGAGTTCCACACCGCATTCATGGATCGGTTCTTTCCTTGGGAGATGAGGGAGAATAAGGCGGCCAAGTATGTTAATTTGAAGCAGGGCAACATGTCGGTCCAGGAGTATGCCTTGGAGTTCAATTGGATATCTAAATATGCTCCGGAGTTGGTGGGGGATCAGAATGCTCGAGTGAGCCTCTTTGTGCATGGAGTAGCAGATTACTTGGACAAGGATTGCAGGATTGCCATTCTACACCGGGACATCGACTTTCCCCATATTGTATTGAATGCCCGGTAGATGGAGTCGGTCTATAAGAGGCAGAGAGAGGCCAAGAGGGACAGGACCGACAACTACGGGGTTTCTCAGGCCAAGTCAGGAGGTGGATGATGTTAGCAGTCCCAGCACAGGTCCATTGCTCCAGCTCCATCATCGGCTAGCATGACGTCTAGGTTTAGAGATGACGAGAGGAGAAGGGTTACAGGTTCGAGGGATCATGGTAGCATGCAGGTGGAGCGCACCTTCCCAGTTTGTGCAAAGTGCGGAAAGAACCACCTTGGAAGGTGCCTGGTCGATGCGGATGCTTGTTTCGAGCGTGGCAAACTCGAGCACAAGATCAGAGATTTCCCTTCAGCCAATTCTACTTCTCCAACAGCATGACCCCCTCAGTAGGGTGCCTCCACTAGTTCAGTAGGTGGTCAGCGCGAAAACAGGTTTTATGACCTAGTGCCTCACCAGGAGCAGGAGGCTTCGCCAGATGTGGTCACGAGTATGTTGCAAGTCTTCCATGTTGATGCTTATGTCTTGTTAGATCCAAGAGATACTTTGTCTTTTATAACCCCTTATATTGCTAGTATTTTTGGAGTTAGTCATGAAATTTTGTTAGAACCATTCTCCATATCTACTCCAGTCGGTGAATCGGTTGTAACTAAGTGGGTATATGGAGGTTGCCCCATTACAGTGTTGCATAAGGTTACCTTCGCGGACTTAGTCAAGTTGGCCATGACTGACTTTTATATCATCTTGGGTATGGATTGGTTGTTTGTATGTTATGCTTTGATTAATTGTAGGACTCGTGCGGTGGAATTTCGATTTTCGGGTGAGTCTGTTTTGGAATGGAAGGGTAATTTAGCTGTACCAATCGGTCGGTTTATTTCATACCTTAAGGCCAGGAAAATGATCTCTAAGGGTTGCATGTACCACTTAGTTAGGGTTAAGGATGTGGAGTCTGAGACCCCAACCATTTAGTTAGTTCTGGTGGTGTGTGAATATCCGGAGGTGTTTCCCGATGATTTGCCAGGTGTACCTCCGGAGAGGGAAATGATTTCAGCATTGATCTATTACCCGATACGCAACCTATCTCTATTCCTCCCTACAAGATGGATCTAGCCGAGCTAAAGGAATTGAAGGATTAGTTAAAGGATTTGTTGGATAAGGGTTTCATTAGACCGAGCAAGTCTCCATGGGGTGCACCGATTCTCTTTGTTTGAATGAAGGATGGATCCTTTCGGATGTGTATTGATTATCGACAGCTTAATAAGATGTCACCGTCAAGAACATGTACCCCTTGCCCAAGATTGATTATTTATTTGACCATCTCCAGGGTGCCAGGTGTTTCTCGAAGATAGATCTCAGGTCCAGATATCACCAACTCAGAGTTCGGGAGTGTGATATTCCAAAGAAAGCCTTCAGAACCCGGTATGACCACTATGAGTTTGTAGTTATGTCTTTTGGACTAACCAATGTTCCTGCAGCTTTTATGGACCTGATGAACAAGGTGTTCAAGAAATATCTAAGTATGTTTGTGATCGTGTTCATCGATGACATTCTTATATACTCCGCGAGCAAGGAGGAGCATGCCACTCATTTGAGAGTAGTGTTGCAAACCCTCAAGGATCATCAGTTGTATGCAAAGTTTAGCAAGTCTAAATTTTGGCTAGACGTGGTAGCATTTCTGGGTTACGTGGTATCAAGCGAAGGCATAAGGGTAGATTCCCAAAAGTTTGAGGAGGTGAAGAATTGGCCCAGACCGGTGAATCCTTTAGAAATTTAGAGTTTCTTGGGCCTAGCAGGTTACTACCGGAGATTTGTTGAGGGTTTCTCATCTATTGCGGCACCTTTGACCAAGTTAACTCAGAAGAAGGTAAAGTTCCAATGGTCGGAGGATTGTGAGTAAAGCTTCTAGGAATTGAAGACCCGACTCACTTCAGCACCAGTGTTGACTTTACTCCGAGGGTACGAATGGCTTTGTTGTATTTTGTGATGCCTCGAGAGTTGGACTGAGTTGTGTGTTGATGCAGCGTGGGAAAGTGATAGCATATGCCTCATGAAAACTGAAGGTTCACGAAAGAAATTACCTGACCCATGATCTTGAGTTGGCCGCGGTAGTGTTTGCATTGAAGATGTGACGACATTACTTGTATGGAGTCCACGTGGACGTGTTCACGGATCACAAGAGCTTGCAATATGTGTTCACGCAGAAAGATCTCAATCTTTGACAAAGGAGGTGGTTGGAGTTGCTAAAGGACTACGATATGAGTGTTCTATACCACCCGGCAAGGCTAATGCAGTTGCGGATTCACTTAGTAGGATCTCTATGGAGAGTGTGTCCCATGTGGATGAGGGGAGGAAGGAGTTGGTGAAAGATGTCCACCGACTTGCAAGGTTGGGAGTAAGATTGATCGACTCGACCGATGGTAGCGTTGTTGTGTAGAATGGGTAAGAATCTTCCCTGGTGGTTGATGTCAAATCCAGGAAAGATGAGGATACACAATTGAGGAAGCTGAAGGAAGCAGTGCAGAGTCAAAAGATAGAGGTTTTCTCCCAAGGGGGAGATGGTGTTCTAAGATATCAGGGTCTGATATGTGTCCCGAACGTTGATAATTTGAGAGTCTGGATATTTCATGAGGCACATGGTACCAGATATTCCATCCATCCGGGATCCACGAAGATGTATCGGGACTTGCGAGAAATCTATTGGTGGGATGGTATGAAGAAGGATATTGCGGAGTTCGCAGCCAGATGTGCAAACTATCTGCAAGTGAAGGTCGAGCACCAAAGGCTGGGAGGTGTACTTCAGGATATTAACATTCCCAATTTGAAGTGTGAAGAGATTAATATGGATTTTATTACAGGCCTACCTTGTACTCTCCGACACTATGATTCCATTTGGTGGGTGGTGGACAGGTTAACCAAGGCTGCACACTTTCTACCAGTCAAGACCACGGATTTAGCGGATGCTTATGACAAATTTTATATTCGGGAGTTGGTTCGACTTCATGGAGTGCCCTTGTCTATTATTTCAGACCGAGGTACTCATTTTACCTCCTAGTTCTTGCGGTCTTTTCAAAAGTGACTTAGGACTCAACTCAAGCTCAGCACAACCTTTCATCCGTAGACGGATGGCCAAGCCGAACGAATGATCCAAACTCTTGAAGACATGTTGAAGGCATGTGTTATGGATTTTAAAGGTAGTTTGGATGATCATTTTCCCTTGATCGAGTTTGCTTATAATAACAACTATCACTCTAGTATCCAGATGGCACTATTCGAGGCTCTATATAGGCGAAGGTGTAGAACGCCCATCGAATGGTTTGAGGTTTGGTGAGGTAGCCATGATGGGACCTGATTTGGATTATGAGGCCATGGTAAAGGTCCAATTGAGAAATGACTAGTTCAAAACCATTCAGAGTCGTTAGAAATCGTATGCGGATGAGGAGGTTAGATTTGGAGTTTGATGTGAACGACTAGGTATTTCTCAAAGTATCTCCCATGAAGGGAGTCATGCGGTTCGGAAGGAAAGGGAAACTCAGACCCCGATATGTTGGCCCCTACCGAGTGTTGAGAAGAGTTGGTAAGGTAGCGTACGAGTTAGATTTTCCCTCAGAGTTATCTTCAGTACATCCGGTGTTTCATGTGTCGCTTTTGAAGAAGTGTTTGGGAGATCCAACTTTAAGGATTCTGGTTGACAGTATTGGTGTAAGAGAGAGCCTCAGTTATGAAGATGTTCCGATTGAAGTACTAGATCGTCAAGTCCGTAAGCTAAGGAACAAGGAAGTAGACTCAGTCAAGGTTTTATGGAGAAACCAGCATGTTGAGTGAGCTACGTGGGAAGCCGAAGTGGATATGATGGCTAAATACCCACATTTATTCTCTACTGGCTCAATTTCTTCTTGA
Organism: Datura stramonium; assembly: GCA_018107945.1. NCBI lineage: Eukaryota > Viridiplantae > Streptophyta > Magnoliopsida > Solanales > Solanaceae > Datura > Datura stramonium. The sequence continues at coordinate 12,296 of JACEIK010016077.1, read as the reverse complement.
GATACCAATTTTACCCTACGACTCTACCTAGTTTTCATGTTCAGTTCATGTGTGCAAGTTTCTTTTATGTGTATGAATGTGTATGTGAAGTATGAGATCAGTTTAGCTATGTGGTTTTGTTCAGAGGTAGTCATTCCGTGAAAATTTCAGTTAAAATAGACAGATTTTGAGTATGATAATTGTATGTCTCTGATTGCTGCTTGTTTCTAACATTCGAGGACGAATGTTCCCAAGGGGAAGATATTGTAATACCCCGGAAGTGTGTAGGAGTAGATTCAGAAGTGAAAAATTGAAAACTGCAGAAAATTGAGAAAAATTTCTCAGACGGGTCAAGGTACGACTCGTGGTGACATACCACGGGTCGTTGTAACAAGTCGTGGTTGGGGAAAGGTTGGGTGACAGTGCAAACCACGGGAGATATGATGACTCGTTGTGGGAAACAACGAGTCATAGTAGCAGTTGTGGGAAGAGGTTGGGTGCATCAGGTGACATACAACGGGAGACCCAATGACTAGTTAGGAGAAGGCACGGGTCATTGGTTGTGGTGGTGGTTTGAGGATTATGTTTTCCAGTAGGCTTGACGGGTGGAAACAATGATCCATTTTTTGTGGTGACGGGTCGTGGTGTGACCGATTAGAAGATGAGATGCCAAGGTTCAAGGGACTAACCACGGACAATGTTATGAGTTGAGGGTTGGAGGCATGGGTCGTCCTGTCGACCCATTGTTTGGTTTCGAGAATGGGTCATTAGCAGTTCATTCCACGAGAAACATGATGGGCCGTTGGTGGTTCCAACGATCCATTGGTACCACCCATGGGTTCCATCCGGATGGTTTTCAGGGTAGGTTTATTAAGGGTATTTTCGACTTTTTCACGATATAAGTCCCAAACTACGTCGTTTTAGCTTGGGAAAGTTGGGTTTTTAAGAAAATAAACCTTCCTAAACGCTCATTCATGCATGCAAGGATTTTGACAAGTGATCTAAGGGGAGTTTTAAGCTTTTCACCTCAATTCTTTCAATTTCATTCTTGGGATTTTAAAGAGGTTTAGAAGTTGATAATCCCAGGTATGTAAGGTCTTCAGTGGGTGGATTCTTCCACACCCATCTTCCTACTCAATGATTTCACTCAAAATTTATTTAAAAACTCATGGGGTTTTATATTCGATTTGTATAAAATTTGATGATTTAATTATGAGTTTCATGATTTCGAAATATTATCATAAACTACTGATTTTGATCATCTTTTGAGTTTTAAATTGATATTAATATTGTTGATTTTAAATTTCCAAACAATTAAATATGGTTATGCATGCCCCATAATGAATCAATTATGATCTATTATCCCATCGATGTTATTTACAAGCCCATCATGAATTATGTTTTAAATAATGAATTAATTATGTTACCCATTATGATTTTATGAAATTCAAACTATATGCATGATCTACAAGTATGTATGAATCGTATTAATCATGAATTATGTTTTTGGCCGACTCACGGGCCTCATGTCATGGCTAGTTCACGTATGTTCAAGCATGTTTACTGTTATCATGATTTAACTAGCCCATGAATTCATGTATGTATTATTATGAGCACTATATATGTTTTGAAAGTAGTATCGAACACCGAGTAGGTTCGGGGCTCAAGTCAAGCCCCGGATCTCATGAACTACGTGCCACCGTACGTATGTCAGGACCCTTTCATGTTATTCTATGGACCAAACGGACCATTTCATGGTGATATCACACTTTCTTTGTTCTACCCTTTGAAAGGTACGAACACCCTCCCCACTAGGGTTCCAAGTCAGGCTTTATGTGTGCTCATATGGGGTATGTCAGTTAAGAGAATCTCCCACTGTTCTTCATGATTTATGCATGTTATGATTATGTAGGTTGGCTCAAGTTATGTTAAGCAAGGTTATTTTATTATGATTATGACTATGTTTATGTTATAAATGTTTTGAAACCTTGAGCCATATGATATGTTATAATGATTTATGATACGAGCATGTTGTTCTACTCTTATGAACTTTTTTGGACTTTATTTATGTTTTAAATGTCCATTTTACTTACCTTGCATACTCAGTATATTCCACGTACTGACCACATACTTTCAATGCTGTATCATTTCACGATACAGGTCCCAGTTCTCAGGCTCATCCTCGCCCGTAGATAGTTCGGCCTTGATCTCAACGCACTTGGTGAATCCTCATGTTCCAAGGGTTACATGTTCATACTCTATGTCGTTTCTTTCAGTTTCTGGATGTTGGATTAGTTGGGGAGTTGTCCCATCAATCCGCCTGTCATGTTTAGAGGCTTATAAGACTAAGAGTTCTATTCCGCTGTATTCTATAAGTATCATACTGTTCTTCGCCTTATGTCATGACATGATTACGTTCTCTATGTTACGTCTTCCGCTCATGTAATTGAATTAGATGTATGCTCATGCCATGGGTTGAATTGGGGTCTCTTGGAGCTCCTCGTCCTGTCTCTACAATTCCGGTGTACGTTTGGGTTGTGACTCATAGATACAAACCCTCGAAAGGTCAATGCCATTAGTCTGAGGAGTGGCAGGAAATTGGATGATGCACCACCAAAGGAAAATAAAAATGAGGTGCAACCCGGAGTTGGTTAGAAAGGGACCACCTTCTGACAAGGGTGATAATCAGAGTGCTGGGCAACAAAATCAATCGCCATTGTAGCCAGCACAGATACCACCACCACCATTCCCCAGTGACTCAAGAAGAGCAAGGAGGAGGAATGCTTTAAAAATTTCTTTGATATTTTCAAAGAACATCACATAAATTTTCCTTTGCTTTATGTTTTCCAGTGAATGCCCAAGTACGCTAAGTAGTTGAAAGATGTGGTGACCAATGAAGTCAGATTGGTGGATGTTTAAACTGTGGCACTGACTGAGGAGTGCTGCCACAGGGTAATGAGCAAGATATTGAAAAGCTTAAAGACCTAGGGAGTTTTACCCTCCCATACAAATTGGTAAAGCTGAAGTGGTAAGAGCTCTATGTGATTTAGGGGCAACAGTTAATCTAATGCCCCTATCTTTGTTTATCACCTTTGGGTTGGGTTAGCTGAGCCCAACACGAATGATGCTGCAGCTGGCAGACAAGTCTCAAGTGGGGCCAAAAGGAATAATTGAGGACCTTCTCATCAAAGTGGGTAAGTTCATTATACCTGCTGATTTCATCATACTTGATTTTAAAGTTGATGACAAGGTACCCCTGATCTTGGGACAGCCATTCTTGGCCACTGGAGGAGCAATTATAAATGTAAGAACAGGGACCCTGAAAATGAGGGTCGATGATGAAGAAGAACTCTTCCGCGAATATGATGGAGGGCTTCAGTTAGAGAAGGAGTTGGAAGAAGAGAGGGACAAAGTGGAGGCTAATCCCTCAAAAAATAAAAAGAGAAGAAGATGGTTCTAGAAAGGAAACACTGGTTTTATGATGTCATGAGAAGGATAGTCCACATCGTGATGTGACGTAAAATCAAGTGCTGCTTGGGAGGCAACCCAAGGGTACCACAGGTAAATATTTATTTTCCTTTGTTTTGATTTTGTTTATTTTCACTTTTTATTGTTTTTGGTGGTTAATTAAGCACAGGTTGAGGGGAGGTCTGAGTACTCTTGGAAGAGGAAGCGAAAGAGCATGGAAGAAGATAAGTGTGGGGTCGATGACCCACTTGTGTAAAAATAAAAGAAAACATGTTGTTAGCTAGGTCTAGAGGCCTCAAGGAGTATTTCTCACCCTTTTTGTAGGTTAATTTGATGCTTTGGAGACATAGCATATTTTAAGTTTGGGGTGAGGGAAATTTCAAAATTTTGTGCTTAATGATTTCTGGTGAAATTAGTTCTTTGCATGGTATTTTGGATGAAAAAAAGTTGAGTTGAGCATGATTCACCCGCCCATTGGTTTTTCTTGTTGGTTCTTTTATGACGGAAGGCACTTTGAACCGATAAATAAAATTTTTCTGTGTCTGTATATAGCTGTTGTAGTCATAGTTAGGGACTTTTTCCGACGATGGATGGATGACGACCGTCTTGAGGGAAAATTAGTCAATAGATTTTTATTTCTGAACCCTTAGCTGATTGATGGCTTGATGTTCTTTTTATGTGCTATACATGATTGTGAGATGTAAGTGTTGTACGTTTTGAAGCGTTTGAATAGTTGTATAACTCTATTTGAGATACCTAGTCTCTTGAATGTGACTCGATGGGCTTAGATTGGAATTTTGCATTCTTGTGATTAGCTGAGTTAAGAGTCTGCTGAATTTATCTTGAATTGAGCATGTGCTTAGAGTGTAAGGTTTTTGAATATTCCATGCTATTATGTAGTGTCTAGAACTTGGCTGGTGTGTATACAAAGAGAAATGAACGATGTCGATTGTAGGAGATGATTTAGGAATTTCTTTGAATGAGCCTAATTTTTATCCTCCTGATTTACCTATCTTGAATGTTTGATCCTAGTTAGCCCATTGAGCCTATAGCCTATTCTTTGCTAGCCACAAAATGAGCTTAATCCTTTCTTTTCATTAGCCATAAATTTTATCCAAAACTCTTAAGCACTTAAGTGAACATGCAAAAGAAGTGAAGGAGTGAAGAGTTGGAAGAAGAAAGAAAAGAGTAGTTGTGGGAGTTAAAGAAAAGACTAGAGGTGCACTTGTTTAAAAATGAATAAGAGTTAGTAGGGAGTAGAAGAAGAAAAGAGCAAAGAAAAATTGCTTAAGTACTCCTTACTAATAGCTTAAGTGTTCTTAATGAAATGGGGAAACAAAAGAGGAAAATGAGAGTTGAAAAGTATAAAGATGAAGTAAGAGGATGGAAATTCCTAAGGAAAGCCTGATGTATTAGAAGCGCTTAGGGAAGATAGTCACTATTACTAGCCATAAATAGTACCTACCCGCTCTTAGCTTATATTACAACCCGATAAGTCCTACTTGATCTTACTTTCGAACATTCTTAACTTAGTGGAATAAAACACTAAGGGCAAGCTTATGGGTCGATACACGTGGCATGTGAATTCTTTGTGAGAGTGAGCTTATTCTTATCCATATACCCATGCATGTTACAATTTGAAAACATATGAGCGAAAATGGGTAACTCTCGCTTGTTGTGAGGGCACATGTTTGATGAAGGATAAAACTCATGTCGGATTTCTTGATCGGTTAATTTGCATGAGTTTGCTGTGATGGAGAGTCGATTCTTGAGGATAGGAAGTCTTTACGTAGTTATATTTGATTTTCATGGTTAAATCTTACATGCTCTATTTTTAACTTGCCATCTAAAACAATCGATGTGGCCTTAGCGTGAATTGTCTTGCTTCAATTAGCTATGTGTGAGTCTTCATGTGCATGAGATGTAAAGGAGTTGTTTGAGGACGAATAAGGCTTTACGTGTGGGGTAGTGATCATGGGCATAATTACATGCCCAAGTGCTATTTTATAACTTAATTAGNCTATTTTATAACTTAATTAGGTCATGTTTGTCAACTAAATTAATTATATTCTCATGTGATTTTTATTAATTATGTGAATAAACTAACCAACATGATTAGTCCTTGGTGTAAAATTCATGTGAGGGACTAAAATATGATGGTTGAAGTGGAGGAATGGAGTTCGGGTTGGATTGCAAAAGATTGCAAGATGGCATGCCAAAGTAAAGGCTGGTCGTGCCAGGCAGCACGCTATGCGTGTGCCGTGCCCAGTGCCGTGCCACGCCATGCCATGCTGCGTAAGAAGAAGCATTCCAGTGCGCCTGCGCATTGGCGCCGTGCCACGCCAGGCACTGCTGCACGCCAACTCTCGTGTCACGTAGACCATCGCGGGTGAGGAGGGCCGTGCCACGCCGGACGTCGCTCCCAGCCTACACCAAAGGCATGCGACTGCTGAGAAATCCAGTAAGCCTCTGTGTTTGCTCCGTGTCACGGAGGAAAATTTAGGTGTCCAACTCCATGACACGGAGGCAGTCCATATACGGCCAAAAATTGAAAATTCACTTACTATAAATTGAAACCTTAGCTCAAAAAATCATTTATCACAAAATATCTTTGGGAAGCCATAAAGGAGCGAAGGGAGAACGGAAGAACTTTACCTAGGGTTGATTACATTTCATTCTCTTTTAATTATTCTTGTAAGTACGTTGCTTGAATTATGTTTTTGAGTAATTGTACAAACATTAGTGGCTAAAACCCTTCCTCTAGGGTTGAGGCTACGTAATATGATTGTAAATGCATGAATTCTTCATTGCTTTGAGTTTTAGTCTTTGTTTTGTCTTACATTCTTTATTATTGTTGTTTTTATGTTTGATCACCATGAAAACAAATGCGTTAAGCTTAGGTAAAAGCTCAAAAGAGGAACTCTAAGCTAGAACATGAGAATGTAGGGAGCAAGTTCTTGCTATTGTGATAGGATTTGCGGTTAGGATAGAAATTATACCTAATTTGCCTTGCTTGGTTAGTACAACGCGATGAGCTAGACACCGACTTAGAATTATCATATCACCACTCATAGAAGTAGTCTTGAAGCTAAGTCCGAGTAAATGATTCGAGGTATGAAAGTCCATAATCAAGGGCACAAATTCCATAAACCACATCCACGTAATTACATTGCTCACGAATTAGGACTTCACATCCCCGCTCAACGATGTAGGTATGAGACTAGTTTGTCGTGTTTAAAGGATCGAAAGACCATGAACATAGCGATTTAATTATGTGAGACAACAACTGAATTTTTCATACTCGAACCATTGTGATCACCCCTAGACTTAATTAGAATTTACCAAAAATTTCTATAATCAACACTTGTGAAGTTAATTTTAAAACTTGAACTTGAATATTCGCTGAATTGGTCCAATCCCTGTGGGTTCGACATCCGACTCTGAAAAAGGGCCACTGCATTACTTGTAGGACTGTGTACGCTTGCGCGTGCGCTGGAGCACAATCAAAACACACGGAAAAGCAGAGAGATGCAATTATCATATTCAAATACTAATTATTTAAACCGAAACTGACAGAATGGCTACCTCCAATTCAAACTACATAGCTGAACTGAATTCACGAATCATACATACATCTATATACATAAAAGAAACTTTGACACATGAACTAAACATGAAAACTAAATAAGGTTTTAGGTCAAAAACTGATACCTCAAGCTGAAACTGAGTCGGTAGAGAATAAATGTGGGTATTTAGCCATCATGTTTGCTTCGGCTTCCTACATAGCTCCTTCAACATGCTGATTCCTCCATAACACTTTAACTGAAGCTACTTCCTTATTCCTTAGCCTTCGAACCTTTCGATCTAGTATTTCTACCGGAACCTCCTCATAACTGAGGTTGTCTTTCACACCAACACTGTCCACCGGGATAACTAGAGTTGGATCACCCAAACACTTCTTCAAGAGAGACACATGGAATACAGGATGCACAGAAGCTAATTCCGAGGGTAACTCCAATTCATAGTCCACCTTGCCATCATGTCTCACGATCTTGTATGGGCCAACATAGCGGGGACAAAGTTTCACCTTCTGTCCGAACCTCATCACTCCCTTCATGGGAGACACCTTCAGAAATACCCAATCATCGACCTCAAATTCTAATTCTCTCCTTCTCACGTCAGCATAGGACTTTTGGCGACTCTGGGTAGTTTTCAACCTGTCGCTTATCAACTGAACCTTCTCCATAGCCTCATGAACCGAATCTGATCCTATTATTGCCTCTTCTCCAACCTCAAACCATCCAATGGGAGACCTACAGCTCCGCCCATAGAGAGCCTCGAACGGTGCCATCTGGATACTTGAATGATAACTGTTATTGTATGCAAACTCGATAAGTGGAAAATGCTCATCACAGCTACATCTGATGTCAATCACGCATGCTCTCAATATGTCCTCAAGGGTATTGATTGTCCGCACATTTAACCATCCGTTTGTGGGTGAAACGCTATGCTGAGCTTAACCTGTGTACCCAATTCTTTTTGAAACAACCTCCAAAACTGAGAGGTAAATTGAGTACCTCTATCTGAAATGATGGATAACGACACCCCATGTAATCGGACTAGCTCATGGATATATAATTTGGCATAATCCTCCGCTTAATCCGTTGTCTTAACCAGTAGAAATTATGCAACCTTGGTCAACCTATCTACCACAACCAAAATGGAGTCATATTGTCGACGAGTACGAGGTAAACCTATGATGAAGTCCATATTGATTTCTTCCCACTTCCAAGTAGAAATACTGATATCCTGAAGCACGCCTCCTGGCCTCTGATGCTCAACCTTTACTTGCTGACAGTTCGGGCACTTTGCTACGAATTCTGCGATATCCTTTTTCATGCCATTCCACCAATAAACTTCCCGTAAGTCACGATGCATCTTGGTGGAACATGGATGGATAGAATACCTTGATCCATTAGCCTCGTGCAACATCCAACTCCTCAAATCATAAACATCTAGAACACATAGGCGACCTTGGTACCGAAGCACACCATCTCCCCCTTTGGAGAAGACCTCTACTTTCTGATTCTGAACGGCTTCCTTTAACTTTACCTAAATCAGGTCCTCATCTTGCCTAGATTTTACATTAGTCACCAAGGACAATTCTGATCCGTTCTGAACCACAACACTGCCATCGGTCGAGTCAACCAACCTAACTCCTAACCTTGTGAGTCGATGTCCATCCTTCACCAACTCCTTCTTCCCCTCATACACATGGGACACACTATCCATAGAGAGTCTACTAAGTATGTCTGCTACTGCATTGGCCATACCCGGATGGTAAAGGACACTCATATCGTAGTCCTTGAGTACCTCAAACCACCTCCTTTGCTGAAGATTAAGATCCTTCTATGTGAACACATATTACAAGCTCTTATGGTTCGTAAAAACATCCACGTGAACCCCATGCAAATAATGTCGCCATAACTTGAAGGAGAACACCACCGCGGTCAATTCAAGATCATGGGTCAGGAAATTCCTTTCGTGGACTTTTAGATGTCTAGAGGCATATGCTATAAGCTTCCCGTGCTACATGAATGCACACCCAAGTCCAATCCTTGAAGCATCACAATACACCACGAACCCATCGGTACCCTCTGGTAGAGTGAACACCGATGCTGAAGTAAGTCGGATCTTCAAATCTTGGAAGCTTTTCTCACAAGCCTCCGACCATTGGAATTTCACCTTCTTCTGGGTCAATTTGGTCAAAGGTGCTGCAATAAATGAGAAACCCTCGACAAATCTTCGATAATAGCCAACTAGACCCAAGAATCTTCGAATATCTGAAGGATTCACCAGTCTAGGCCAATTGTTCACCGCTTCTATTTTCTGAGAATACACCTTTATTCCCTCACATGATACCACATGGCCTAAAAATGCTACGGAGTTCAACTAAAAATTGCACTTGCTGAATTTTGCATATAATTGGCGATCCTTAAGAGTCTGACGCACTATCCTCAAATGAGCGACATGTTCCTCCTCACTCCAAGAGTATACCAGGCGTCATCAATAAATAGAATCACGAACATGTCCAGGTATGGCTTGAACACCCTGTTCATCAACTCCATAAAAGATGCAGGAGCATTCGTTAGTCCAAAATACATAGCTACGAACTCGTAATGACCATGCCACATCCCGAAGGCTGTCTTCGGGATGTCACTCTCCTGGACTCTGAGTTGATGATACTCGGATCTGAGGTCTATCTTTAAGAAACACTTGGCACCCTGAAGCTGGTCAAATAAATCATCAATCCAGGGTAGAGGATACATGTTCTTGACGGTGACCTTGTTCTATTGCCGATAATCATTACACATTCGAAGGGAACCATCTTTCTTCTGGACAAAGAGAACTAGTGCACCCCATGGGGACTGTCTCGGTCTAATAAAACCCTTATATAACAAGTCCCTCAACTGCTCTATCAACTCTTTTAGCTCGGCTGGAGCCATTATGTAGGGAGGAATAGATGTAGGCTGTGTGTCGGGAAAAAGGTCAATACAAAAATAGATCTCCCGCTGGGGAGGGATTCTCGGTAAATCATCTAGAAAGACCTCTGGATACTCAGGTACTACTGGAGCTAATTGGATAGTCGAGATCTCGGACTCAACATCCTTAACCCTAACTAGATGGTACACACAACCTTTAGAAATCATCTTTCTGGCCTTAAGGTAGGAAATGAAACGACCTACAGGCACAACGGAATTACAATTCCATCCTAAGAGTTGCTCACCAAGAAGTCTAAACTCTACTACTCGGGTTCTACAATTAACTGAGGCATAACATGAAAATATCCAATCTATGTCGAGGATAACATAAAAATCTGTCATGGCGAACACTATCGAATCTGCTGAGGTGACTTTTTGAAGAACTGAGACCGAAAAACCTCTATACACCCGTCTAGCTATAACTGAGTCAACTACTGGAGTAGAAACTGAGAAGGGTTCTGACAAGACTTCGGGACTGACTCCGAAGCTACTGGCCACATAAGGTGTCACAAAAGATAAAGTAGCCCTCGGATCTAACAAAGCATAAACATTAATATGGAAAACTCACAACATACCAGTGAATACATCCGGGGAGATCTCTTGCTCCTGGCGGGATACTAAAGCATAGAATCTGTTCTGGCGCTGATCGCCACCTATGCTAGTAGATGCTCCCTGATGTGCTGAGTGTACGGGTGGGGCCGCGGGACTAGAAGCTGGGCCTTGGCCCCCATCATGATCCTGCCTCACTGTTGGGCAATCTCTGAGCATGTGTCCGGGCTTCCCACACCCGAAACAAGCACATGTACCTACTAAACACTTACCTGTGTGACCCCGGCCACACTTGTGGCGAGCTGGAATACTAGAATCTGCAGGTCTGCTGCTCTGACCCTTAGAGCCTGATGTTCGCCCCCTCTGATCGTGCCTCAGTCTGTATGGCAGACTCAATGCTAAAAATGCTGGGGCTGATGATCTCTGGTGGGTCATCTGCTGTCGGTGCCCACCACCTAATCTCAGTTGTGAGAATCTGTGGTCATTGGTGCTGGCCCTCTTGGCCTCCCTCTCTCTCAGATGTGCCGCCTTCATCTGCTGGGGGTACAAGACTATTCGAGGGAAATCTATGTACGGGTGAAGCATAGAGGTCCTACAATCCTTATCCAAGTAGCCCGCTACACCATGATTAATCGACTCATCTGCGCCCTCTGATCAACCATTAACTCTGGGGCATACTTTGACAAGCGAGTGAAATCGAGAGCATACTCCTGTACCGTCATCCTCCCTTGCTTTAGGTTTATGAACTCAGCCGCCTTTAGCTCCCTCATCTTGCAAGGGAAGAACCAATCTAGGAATGCAACATGGAACTCTTCCCATGTGACAGGGCCTACTCCAGCGATCTTGCTGTCCTTCCGTTGGTGAAACCAGATATGCGCGACCCCTTTCAACTGATATGAGGCCAACTTTGTGCAGTCAACCCCATTCACCCCTATGACTTGGGTGATATTTACTATCTCATCTATGAATTCATCGGGTCCTCATCCACTTTTGACCTGAGGAACTCTGGCGGGTTCATTCTCAAGAAGTCTATGACTCGATCTGCCGCTGCATTGCCATTTTGTGGTACATGCACAATAGCCTGAGGATTGACCTGAGCGGCCAAGGCCTGCACAAGCATCTAAATAGCTGCCCGAAACTCAACATAGGCAACCGGCTCCAACGCCTGGTGCTCCTGAACTGGTGGGGCCTACTGGTGCCTATTTCCATTTCCATCCTCATGGATTTCACCATTCCCATTCCTTCTACCATTCATTCTTCGGGGAGCCATGATTCTGCAATCGTGAATAGCACGAATTAGAAGGATAGGGAGACATTTCATCGCGCAAAATAGATCATGAAAGAACAGAACATTTCCTAAACGTCTCGTAGCCTCTTCGTCATAAGTGTTGCGTGCTTCACACCAATGAAAAAGGCTCTACTTAACGCGGCTTTCAGACACCTTAGGATACATCAAACCTATGGCCCTGATACCAAGTTTGTCACGACCCGAACGAAGTCTCATATCGCAACACGAGACAAGGAGCCCCGAGAAACCCCAAATCGACCCATTGAATAAGCATACATCTAACTCAATCAAAGAAACTGAATAATCAACAATATAATAATAGCAGAAGTCTAAACTTAAACATAACATCAGAATACACAATTTGAAGCTTAATACAACCATATGTCTGAAAAGCCTCTAAACATGACGAGTTGTTGGGACAAGACCCCCAACTAACTCAACAAGCTGAAACTGAAAATACATAAGGAAAT
>JACEIK010016076.1:2979-16618 GCA_018107945.1 Datura stramonium | reverse complement strand
GAAAGGATCATAGAACCTTTTTGATTTATGACCCCACTTTATCCTTAAAAGACCTACCAAAAGGGAATAAAAATCCCTTGATCCAAATGTTTGAGCTTAAATTGACCATTCTTTTTGTTTACACCAATTTACCTTCCTTCTTTTATTAAGAATGAACTTGTTTTGGCCCTGGTCCCTCCTTGGAAATTGTGAACTTCAACTCAGGCAACTCACCTAAGTTGAGGGTGGATACTATAGGGGTGATTAAGAAGAATTGGGAGGAATAAAAATTGGGTAATGAAAAAGGAAAAAGAGTGGGTGCGGTATGCATAATGAAAAGAAAAGAAAGAAATAAAAATTGCTGTAAAAAAGCAAGAAGAGAAAATAAAAATGTGACATCAATAAGTCTTTGAATAAAGCTAAACCGCATCCGTAGTTGCAAAAGCAAAGAAAAGAAGAATCAGTTAAAGGGGAAAGGGATAAACTAGGAAAAAAAGGTGAAAAGTGGAGCCAGGAGGTGTGTAGTGCCAAGGAGGGTTGAGGTACTAATTCCATATATACCATACCCAAGACCGAGCCTACGTTACAAGCCTAGAAATTCCTATAGTGATCCTGGTTACTTGTTCGAAAGTCGAGGTATTGAAAGTAAAGGCAAGCCTATGGTATTGTATGGACACAGTTTGAATTTCTTTGTTAGAGCGAGTGAATATTACCTAGTCCCAAGAGAAATTTATTTAAATAATCAAATACACATGTCTGAGTATGGGACTTCTTTGAGGTGAGAGCATTTGGCCAACAAAATCATCTGCAAATTGTCTGGGATAGTGTTATAGATTTATGTGTGTTGTTGTAAGTGACAGTGTTTTGCCATGTTTTGATTTCTCTATGTTATAGTTGGAAATTTTACATATGCATAGTGATTTGAGTTGATACGATGAGAGAGGGATTAGAAAATTTTGATGTGTTGAATGAATGTGACTGCCGTAAGTTTCCTAGAGTTTTTTTGATTGAAGCGCCGAAGTAGTTTGGTTTGTTTTATTTTATTTTATTTTTTCCTGAGGACATGCAAAAGTTCTAAGTTGAAGGTATTGATATGCCGTGATTTTACGGCACTTTGGACGCTTAAAACTAAGAAGTTATGCCCATTCCAAGTATGTTTATATGGGTATAAAGTGTTTTGTGCTTAATGTTGAAGGAAAATAGGTTCGGAAGTGAACTGGACAAATTAATGCTGAAAATAACATAAAGGTTGACTGCCAAGCACTTTACGAGTCGTTGGCAGGAGGAATGACTCATTGCTAAAGCCGTGGGCAAAATATGAAGTTCGAAGATGTTGAGACAGTGTACCTGACAAGTTGAGGGAATGAATCGTTACACCTGGTAACGAGTCATGAAGTTAGACGTGAAGGCTGAGAGAGAAAATCTTAACAAAGTGACCAGTGGAGTTGACGACAGACATAATGACTCGTCACGTGATGAAACGACTCATTGGCAACTCACTGGAATCATCCGTAAGGTGCATTGGAATTTTGAAGGAGTCAGTCCACGAGGGACCTAACGACTCATGCTCAAGAACGACGAGTCGTTAGGTGACCCATTGCCACAATTGGGTATGATGCTAAGGATTAATATTTTAAGCAAGGCACGACTCATCAGAGGTCCCAACAATTCTTCACCAAGCCCGTTGCCACTGTCGACCTAATTTCCAGTTTTAGTTAGGAAAAGGATTTCTTGGAACTACAAATACACAGTTTAGATTTATTTTTGGATATAGAACTCAGAGAGCCGATTATTATTACTTCTGGTGTTGTACGAATGTTCTTGAGTCAAGAAACAATGTTTACAATTTTGTTCTTGAATTTGAGGATCAAAAGCAACATTGAAATTTATTCATCAACTTTGGAGTTTTATTCTATCTACTTGGTTTTTCTTCTACGATAATTGTAAGTTGCAATTATGATTTATTCAATATTTTGTGATTGTGATCATACAAAAATGAATAGCTAAACTCATAAATAGGTTTGTAGGAACCAAGATGAATTAGCACACATAGGTAAAATACATAGTGATTCTTGAATGGGGTTTTATGCATGTATTATTTTTCCCATCGTTTTGATTGATTCTTGACGGTTCCAAATGTTAGGACTTGCCTTATTCTTACTTATTGGACCAAGGAGGTAATGAAGAAAAGGGATTAACAACGGAGATTTGAGGCTATCAACCCTCATCTAATAGCTTGAACTTGTCCGAGGATAGCTAATCCAATATTAAGGGTAAGGGTCAATTAAAGTACACCCGCATACGGACCAAGTTGCGTGTTGATAATCATCTAGATAGGGGAACAACCATTTAGGTGAACCTAACTTAACAATATTGCATGTTAAACACGGGAATAGATGACTAGTGTATAAGCCTTGTGGTTATGAAGTCTTGGCGAACACAATCCTAGTCAAGTCATTAATTAAATATAAACCGAATTTGATTTAAGACTTCAATAGTTTTATAATTGACCGCTTATATCTCAATTGAGAGGTGTAATTTGGGAGACATCACCTGGTTCCAATCGATCACGAACTTGAGCAGACACTAAGGACTCTAAGAAGAATGGCCAACATACAAGAACCGGAGATGGTGGACCAAGCCACAACGAAAATGTTGGCTGAGGAGCAAGTTCGGGCTAGGGATCGTGAGTTAGCTAAGGTTGTTGAAGAGCAACGTCTAGCTGCTTAAGCAGAACAAGCTAGAAGGCACAGAGGTCTAGAACAACATAGACACCGGTATTTTGATGAGGAGGATGAGGCTGATATAGACAAAGTTGGTGCCAATGTAGCTATTGTCCCTCCCCCTTTGCCTGTTGGGGAAAAGTTTGATATTACCAGTGTTATGATCCAACTACTCAACATAAAGGAATTTGCAGGTCATGTAATTGATGATGTCCATACTCACTAGAAAAATTTTGTGGGTATTTGCAAGGCATACAAACAACCGGGAGTAAGCCAAGATGCAATCAGACTGAGGTTATTTCCCTTTTCATTAAGGGTTGAGACAACAATGTGGTTGGCTGAGCGGGCCAAATGAATCTATCACTACTTGGGGGGAGCTTAAGAGAGCTATTCTTGAAAGATTCTTCCCACCTTCGAAAGCGTTGCAGTTGAAAGATGAGATATATAACATTAGGCAATTGAATTCAGAGGCACTTCATGAGACATGGTTGTGTTTCAATGAGAAGCCCGAAAGGGTGCCAAATCAAAGGATTCCAGATGATACATTATTTGAAATCTTCTATAGGTCTCTGAATGCTAACACCAAGACGATGGCTGATACCATCTCTAGCGGAACCTTTATGAATCACACCTATGCAGAAGCTACTGAGTTACTTGACAGAATCACCAAAATCAACCACGTTTGGCACACAAGAGAGTCGGAGATTCCGGCTGGTTCTTATGTAGTTGGTATGTCTGCAGAACAAAGAAGAAAGCATGAAGAGTGTGATCAAGATATTGTAGAGATAAAGACCATAATGGGAATGCTTGCTAGGCATCTGATGGGAGCCGGAGCTGAGAAAGTTAATGTTGTGGGTTCTCAAGCAAGGCCCTGAGAAATGATGGAGGTGAATCTGAATCTGAGGAGGAAGCTAACTATCTGAATGATCAATGGGCGCGTTTTCGTACCAACACCCAAGGTTCTAACCAAGACTGTTGGCGTCAAGGTCAAGGGAACCAAGGTCAGAACTTTTACAAGGATAACAATTAAAACTGAGGGCAGAGACAATGGAGACCGGAAGAAGAGCAAGGAGTACAAGAATGATAGAAGAGGTCTATATGTTCCTCCAAGGAACCGTGAGCCAGAGTCTAGTAGTTCAAGGGTTAAAGAAATGTTGTACAAAGTACTTAAGTAGATGGAGACAACAGATAGTCATTTTAAGGAGCTCCGCGCTGATATTTTTGGTATGATTTAAAATGTGGGATCACATATCGTGGCCATTAAGATGATTAAGAAGAAGCTGAGTCAAATGTCTATTGTAATTAATCAGTGGCAGAAAGGCAAACTTCCCAGCAACATAGTGCAAAATCTTAAAAATTACAATCACTGCATGGCGGTCACTACTAGGAGTGGGAAGGTGACAGTTGATCCTCCGAGGCTAGTTGTTATTGATGAAACAGAAGAGCTCGTATCGATTAATGATGACAGGTTAGTAGATTCTGAGGATCCAAATTTTATTGAAGATTCAGTGGTAAAGACTGCTCACAGTAATGCAAAGGAGCATGGATAAGGCATTATGTGATCTTTGTGCCAGTATTAATTTAGTTTTATTAGCAGTTTTTAGACAGTTGGGCTTGGGAGCCCCCAAACCGACTACAATGCGGCTTTTGATGGCAAATCATATGGTGAAGAATCCGGTGGGAATTCTCTATGATGTTCTAGTGAAGGTAGAGTCCTTTATATTTCCGGCCGATTTTGTCATCTTTGAATATGAAGTTGATTTTGAGGTCCCCATTATCTTGGGGCAACCATTCCTCCCTATTGGACATGCTCTTGTAGATATGGAGACTGGAAAACTTAAATTTCGGTTGAACAATGAGGAAGTGGCATTCAATGTATGCAGATCCATGAAGCAACCAAATGATATGAGGATGGTCTCTTTAATTGATGTAGTGGAACCTAAATTCCCAATTTTGCCTATGGAGGAGTTAATGAGTCTTGATGACTTAGCAGCAGTTTTGATGCACATTGGAGCTGAGGAGATCCATGGGGTTGAGGAGATTGTTAATGCACTTGCTGGCATGGGGTCATATACTTATGCTCCAAAGAATATTGGTCTAGACTTGAAGAATCGGGTTACTCCACCAGTCAAGCCATCTATTGAGGAGTATCCAGTATTGGAGCTCAAAGCACTCCCGTCTCATTTAAAGTATGTAGTTTTCGGAGCCAGTAACACTTACCGATCAATATTGCAACTGACTTGGAGGAATCGCAAGTTGAGGCTTTAGTATCCATCTTGAAGAGGTACAAAAAAGCCATCGGGTGGACCATTGCAGATATTATTGAAATCCTAGCCGATATATGCACTCACAAGATCCATCTTGAGCCAGACTATTATTTCGAGTATTGAGCATCAGCGTAGGTTGAATCCACCTATACAAGAGGTTGTCAAGAAAGAAATCATAAAGTGGTTGGATGCATGTGTGTTTTATCCTATTGCAGACAGCAAATGGGTGAGCCCATTCCAGTGTGTACCAAAAAAGGAAGGAATCACGGTGGTCCCAAATTCTAACAATGAGCTCATTTCTCTAAGACCAGTCACCCGTTGGAGAATATGGATGGATTACATAAAGTTGAATCGTTGGATGCAAAAAGATCACTTTCCAATGCCATTTATGGACCAGATGTTAGACAAACTTGCAGGCAAAGGATGGTATTATTTCCTTGATGGTTATTCAGGGTACAATCAGATTTTTATAGCCCCTGAAGACCAAGAGAAGACCACGTTCAGTTGCCCATATGGTACATTTTCTTTTAGGAGAATGTCGTTCGGGTTGTGTAATGCACCCACCACTTTTCATCTTTGCATGATGTCCATCTTTTCTTACATTATGGAAGAAATCATTGAAGTCTTTATGGATGATTTTTTATTGGTGGGTGATTCATTCGAGAATTGTTTAGCTCATTTGAGCAAGGTGCTGCAAAGATGTGAAGAGACAAACCTGGTGCTTAATTGGAAAAAGTGTTATTTCATGGTCAAGGAAGGTATAGTGCTTGGCCACAAGATTTCTGGTAAGGGTATTGAGGTGGATAGAGCTAAGATTGATGTTAGTGCTAGTTTACCACCCCCAGTTTCTTTAAAAGATGTTCGAAGATTTCTAGGTCATGCAGGGTTTTAAAGAAGATTCATCAAGGACTTCTCGAAGATTGCACATCCTTTGTGTAAACTTCTTGAGAAAGAGGAAAAATTTGTTTTTGATGAAGCATGTCTTAAGGCTTTTGAATTCCTTAAAGAGAGATTGACCTCTGCCCCCATTATAGTGGCACCTGACTGGTCTTTTCCTTTTGAGGTTATGTGTGATGCTAGTAGTGTGACCCTAGGAGCTGTGTTGGGTAAAGGCTTGACAAGATTTTCCATCCAATTTATTATGCTAGAAAGGCTCTAAATACATCTTAGAAAAATTATACCGTGACAGAATAGGAGCTGTTGGCTGTAGTTTTTGCATTTGAGAAGTTTCAGGTATACTTGCTTGGAACTAAGGTGATAGTCCACACAGACCATGCAGCTTTAAGATATCTGATGGAAACGAAGGATGCCAAGCCAAGGTTGATTCGATGAGTTCTGCTGCTAGAAGAGTTTGAGTTTGAGGTAAAAGACCAGAAAGGGATTGAAAATCAGGTGGCGGATCACTTATCAAGGTGGAACCTGATGCAGAACTTAGAGATAAGCATGACATAGATGATGCATTCCAAGACGAGCAGGTTCTTGCGGCTTCACAAGATCTCATCCCATGGTTTGCAGACTTTGCTAATTATCTGGTGAGTGATGTTATACCGTAGCACTTATCTTTTCACTAGAGGAAGAAGTTTATGTCTGATGTGCAGAAATATTTCAGGGATGAGCCCTTCTTATTTAGCATATGTGCTAATGGAGTTATTCGGAGATGCGTGCCCAAGGTGGAGATGATGAGTATATTGGAGGCCTGCCACTCATCCCCTATTGGAGGCCACCACAACGGGATTCGCACAGCCTACAAAATTCTGCAATGTGGGTATTTTTTGCCAACCATTCACCAGGATGCGCATGATTTTGCAAAGGCATATGATGCATGTCAAAGGAAAGGAAGCATATCACGGAGGCATGAGCTTCCTCTTACTCCCATCCTATTCAGTGAGCTATTTGATGTATGGGGCATTGATTTCATGGGCCCATTTGTAAGCTCAAATAGGATGAAGTACATACTTGTTGATGTTGACTATGTTTTGAAATGGGTGGAAGCAGTTGCACTTCCAAACAATGAAAGGCACAACATTCTTGAAATGGAATATATTTTCTAGATTCGGAACTCCAAGAGCCATCATTAGTGATGGGGGTTCGCACTTCTGTCACCGGTTGTTTCGCTCTTTATTGGAGAAATATGGGATAAAACACAGGGTGGCAACACCCTACCATCCGCAATCTAGTGGGTAGGTTGAAGTCATAAACCGGGAGATAAAGACTATCTTGGCAAGGACTGTGAATGCAAACCGGATAGATTGGGAAAGAAAGCTAGATGATGCTTTATGGGCTTATCGGACCGCATTTAAGACTCCTATAGGTATGTCTCCGTATCAGCTTGTGTATGGAAAAGCATGTCATCTTCCGGTTGAACTGGACCACAAAGCTATGTGGGCACTCAAGAAACTGAATTTGGATTGGAACAAAGTTGCGAACTTAAGGATTGATAAGTTAAATGAGCTTGATGAGTTTCGGTTGAAAGCCTATGAGAGTTCTGAAATATACAAATTAAAGATGAAAATTCAGCATGACCAGAAAATTGAGAAAATAGAATTCAGTCCGGGTGATATGATGTTATTATTCAATTCTAGACTTCATTTGTTTCCTGGTAAGTTGAAGTCTAAATGGCTAGGACCTTTTGAGTGGTCCAACTATTATCCCATGGGGCAATCAAACTAGAAAACCGCGACATTAAATCAAACGCTTCTTGGGAGGCAACCCATGTTGTAATTGTAAGAAATATGTAGTGTTTACGCTTGTTAATGGGTGCAGGTGATTAAGATGGACATTTGAAGTTGGAACCAAAATCTGGAACTTCAGTTCTAGTGCAAAATATCATATAACGTCGTCATCAGACTTGACGACTCGTTCAGTCCAATCGTGAATACATAAATAGAAAATAGGGGAACAACAATTGACCTAACGACTCGTTGCCATTGACAACGAATCGTGGTGTCTTCCATCGTGTAATACCTCGGAAAGGCCTAAGAATAGACCCGGGAGTTAAATTTGAAAAGTGTAGAAAACTGGCAAAAGTATCACAGGATGGATGAATCTACAACTCGTGGTATGATACCCTGAGTTGTCATATGCGGTCGTGGTTTGGGAAGTCAGGGGAATAGTGGAGACAACGGAACGTGCAATGACCCATTGTCAGGAACAACAAGTCATTGTCACCAGTCATAGGGAGGTTTGGTCTTAGGTTGAGGAGGAAACAACGGGGCATCCCATGATTCGTGGTTAAGAGGGACGAATCGTTGTTTCAAGTCGTCATTCGTGGATTGAAGGTTCAAGTGCAGACAACTGATGGAAACCATAACTCGTTGGAAGTTACCACGAGTTGTGGTGAGGCTCGTGGAAGGAAAGAAAGATTTTGTTAAGGAGTTCACGACGGTCGATCCAACGACTCGTCCTTTGAAGTCATGACTCAACCTGACCGGCCGTGGGAAGGATTCGAGGTAGGAGATGAAGTAGTGGACTCAACGACTCGATACCACGAGTCGTGGTATATCGTCACGACCCGTTGGGTTGGTTGTTGGTCCGTTTGGGAAAGTTTTCAGGGATTTAATTTTAAGGGAAATTTTGACTTTTCTATGCTTTTAGACCCTAAACTATGTCATTTTGGATATTTTCTGAGTATGATAATATGAGATAAGTCCTTTATGCATGCCCATTCTCATGCAAGAATTTTAGAGATATTTTTGGGAGATTCCAGGTCTTCTTCCCCAAGTTTCGATCAATTTCTTGGTGCGTAATCAAGGAACGTTGATTCAATCCATTTCCAGGTATGTAGGGTTTTAAAATGAGTGAAATTCTCCCTTACCCATGCCCAAACTTCAAGTTAATTCATGAATTCTCCTATTCAAATTCCATTGGGTTTTACGCAAAGCATGAAAATATGATTTCTCTTTATGGGTTTGACTTAAATGAGTTTTAATTGTTGAATTATGACTGATGGGAAGATTTTATGTCATTTTCTTTAAAATCATGTTTTAAGCTTTTTAAATCAAAAATTCTCATTGATGGGAGTTCATGAAAGTTATGATTTATGATGAATATTCATTACTTTGAGTTTATTTATGATGGGAAAGCATGAAATCATGTTACCCATGTTTATGAGCGTATTTTGAAATAATTGAGCATGATGAAGTATTGAGCAATGCCCCCATGATGAAGAGTGATTTACAATTTATGAAACGAATTTCATGATTAATCGATTTATGATGTTGGCCGATGAAAAGGGGCCTTTGATTCTTGGCTAAGCATGTTTAAAGTGGATCAATGATGATAAATGTTATTTTCTAGCCAATGAATCTTAATCCATGATGTTAATGATTTATGTATGAGCCTATATGCATGCTTTTGGGAGTTGTGTCTAGCACCGAGCAGCCCGACATTCAAAGGACTACGCCGGTGTCTCATAACCATGTTCCACCGTGGGTTTCTAATGATGTATTGTATTGATGATGATCCCCCAGAATGTGATATCTTGCCTTATGCACGACCCTCTCCTGGCAAGCCAGGGTCGGGCTCTTCCCACTTGAGTGAGATAGTTGGGGCATCATGAAAGGCTCAATTATGATGGTGTCGGTTATGACGAGTCCTCCCATTAATCTGCATGTTTTATTCCTTGTTATTTTTATGGTATTGGCTCAAGTTATGTTTGGATAAAGTTTTTTTACGATTATCATAATGAATGATTTGAAAGCCTTAAGCCTTATGTTTAATATGAAGATTTTGATGTGAGCATGATGTCCTTCTCCTATGTTTATTTATGAGTTTTACTTTACTTTAAAATATCTTTTTTACTTACTTTGCATACTCAGTACATTTGACGTACTGACCGCAGACTTTCTATGCCGTGTCATTTCATGATACAAGGTCTTGATCTCGAACTCTTCCTCATCCTTAGTCCATCTCAGCTTACGTCCTCAGTTTGTTGGTGAGTCCTCATGTTTCGAGGGCTGTTTGACAGACTCCTACGTTATCTTATATTTCAGTATTGTTCGGGTTAATTGGGGAAGTTTTCCCATCTACCCATCATATGTTGTAGAGGCTTTTAGACCAGGTGTAGTATTCATCTTACGTGTACGTCCAGTATTTTCTAATGTTATGCTATGATTATGTTTCCGCTATGCTTTTATGATTATCATTCTGCTTATTTGAAAGAGATTAGTTGTATACATGAGCCATGGGTTTACTTGGGGTCTCTCGGGGTCCCTTGTCCCGTGTCTACGATCCGGGTGTATGTTCGGGTCGTGAAAAACTTGGTATCAGAACCATAGGTTTGAAGTGTCCTGGGGTATCTGAAAGCTGCGTTAAGTAAAGTTTTTTTCATGGGTGTGAAGCGCGCCACACTTATGACGAAGAGGCTACTAGGCGTTTAGGAAATGTTCTCTTCTTTCATGTTCTATATCGTGCGATAAAAGTCTTTCCATCCTTCTAAATCTTTCCATTCGCGATTGCAGAATTATGGCTCCTAGAAGAGTAAATGGATGTAGGAATGGAAATGATGAGGGCCACGAAGGTGGAAATGATCATGGGCATCATCAAGCCCCACCTGTTCAGGAGCCGCAGGCGCCAGAGTCGGCTGCCCACGCTGAGTTTAGGGCAGCTATCCAGATGTTGGCGCAGGCCTTGGCCGCTCAGGTCAATTAGTAGGCTGTTACGAATGTCCCACAGAATGGCCATGCAGCGGCGATGCAAGTTAGAGACTTTTTAAGTATGAACCCTCCTGAGTTCACAAGGTCAAAGGTGGACGAAGATCCACACGAGTTCATTGAAGGGATCTTGAAGGTCACTCAGGTTATGGGAGTGACAAATGGAGAATGTGTTGACTTGGCCTCTTATAAGCTGAAGGAGGTCACTCATATTTGGTACAAGCAATGGAAGGACACTTGTTCGAACCCAACTACACGCAAGTGCACGTGGTCGTACAAGTAGTAACATGGCTTTATTTCAAGCCAAGTATCGATCCCACAGGAACTGTAATATGATAGTAATTATCCTAAATGCTAGTGAACGATATCTCTATGAAGGTAGACAACCAAACAAATAATGCTTTTGAGTCAAGATTACTAGTTAATGTGAACCAAAGTGAATATTGTATGTAAAGTGTGATCAATAGCAATGAACAAGCTAAGGTTAAGGCAAACATGCAGGGATGTAATTTATTAATTAAAAGCAGTCTGTCTTCTCTTCGGTTGTTAGTCAGGAATTAATAACCCATGGATTGGATCTTTCGACTCCTCACCAATTAAAGAATCATGACACTTACATTACACATTCCTATGATGCAAAAACCCCATGCTCTAGCCATACATAACAAATTCCATAAATGACCCAATATGACATTACATATATATTTCTATTATGAACGTAAATCTTCTCTTAATTTTCTCAACCAAGAAAAGATCATATTCCACCAATTCACATCTATCCAATTAATTTCCCTTTAAAAATCAAAATTGGAATTCTAGAATATACATTAACATTGGCAAAACATTAACGTAATAAAAATAAGATTTGGTAGAACACCCGTTATAGAGAAGATGAAAGCGGAAATACTCATTAATTACATTCCTCTACAATTATCCTTAACCTCAGCAGGAGGTGAATTAGCCACTTATCTGCGGATTAAACATCTTCAAACAAGTAGAATTCATACAAGCAATTGAAATTAAAGAGAAAAAGGAAGAGAATTAACCCTAGGAATTCTTCTTCTCAANTCTTCTTCTCAACTGCCTGCTCTCCACATTCTTGCTCAAAATGTATGATACTTTAAAATAAAACCTAAGTGTACTATTTATACAAGTGATAATTTTTCCCGGAATAACTGGCAACGTGGCACGGAGTGTATCGCAGAGCATCACCTCCGTGCCATGGCCCTGTCACGGACCTTCACTGGAACTGAGTTTCCAGGTAATTACCTTAAGCGTGGCACGGAGTGTATCGCGGGGCCTCAGCTCCGTGCCACGGTGCCATCGCACACCTCCACTGGAACTTGGGGTTCCGGATAATTATCCTCTGCATGGCACGGAGTGTATCGCGGAGCATCACCTCCGTGCCACGGAGGTAACGTGCACCTCCACTGGAATTTGATATAAAATTCACCTCTAGGCAGACTGCTTCCGCGATGGTAGCGTGTCACGGCCTCCATCGCGGAGCACCAAACTTGGCCCATTTCCTTGTCGACTTCCTCGTCTTGCTTCCAAGTCCATTTCCACACTTCACCAACTTGTAGATTAGCTTCCAAAAATTCCTTCTAGAGTGCAAAAAAACACTAATCATGTTTGTTAGTATAAATCCACATTTACATACAAATCACATGAGAATGCACAAATAAAAGTGGATAAACAAGTGGAAAAGAAGTATTAAAGTATCAATTGGGCATGCAATTATGCCCAACATCACCTAACCCACACTTAAAACCTTGTTCTTCCTCGAACAATACTTTCACATCTCATGCAATTGAAACCCACGCATAGCTAATTTGGCGAGACCATTCAAGCTACAACTATAAGGATTATTTAAGATAGCAAATCATCAAGAGAGCATGCACGGTTTCATCAATAAAATGAAATACACCACAATAAGACCTCCTAACCTCAAGAATCGACTCTTGATCTTGGCAAACTCGTGCAAATCAACCGATCAAGACATCCGACACGAATGTAATCTCTCATTAAGCATGTGCCCTCAAAACACAAGAGAGTTACCCCATGTGCACTCATAAAATTTCCAAAGAACTACATGTAGGGGTATGTGAATATGATTATGCTCGCTCTCCCAAAGAATTCACATGCATCATGTCGTGAACCATAAGCTTACTCTTAGTGTTTTACTCCACTAATTTGAGGATGCATGAAGTAAGATCACGTAGGACTTAATGGGTTGTAATGTAAGCTACCGAACTAGTAAATACTGGGCTAACCAATAATAGTAACTCACTTCCCCAAGCACTTTTAATACATCCCACATTCATTACGGGCATTGCTTCCTTATTCCTTCACTCTTGAATTTTCTCTTTTTTTTGTTCCCATTTCTTTAGGCACACCCAACATACTAGAAAAGAGTATTTAAGCAACTTTTTTCATTCATTTATTTTCTTGCTCTCTACTAATAATTAATCAATTCCAAACAAGTGCACCTTTGACCTTTTCTTTAACTTTCACAAGTTCTGCTTTCCCTTCCGTTTCAAGCTTCTCACTTCTTCACTCATTGAGAAAATTATTTTTCTTAAGCGCTTAGGAGTTTTGGATAAAATTCATGGCTAATAAAAAAAAGGATTAAGCTTGGTTTGTGTCTATCAAAGAATAGGCTAAAGGCTCAATGGGGCTAACTAGAATTTAACATTCAAGGTGGGTACGATAAGGGAGAAACTTTCGGTTCATTCAAAGAAATGCTTACACCCTTTCCTAGAATCCACATCCTTCATTTCGTTTAATATACACACCAGGCAAGTTCTAGAAACTTCACAAAGCATGGAATAGTCGAAAACTCGCACTCACTGCACATGCTCAACTTAAGACATATTCATAGACTCTTCATTCAGTTAATTACAAGAATTCACTAATTAAGCCTTGATCACACCGAATAGAATTCTAGGTCCTAGGTATCTCAACATGTTTAACACATTTGCATACTTCCATACAAATAACACTTGTATCTTACAATCAT
>JACEIK010016075.1:0-16630 GCA_018107945.1 Datura stramonium | reverse complement strand
CTATTCATACTGACATCCATTAGGAAATAATTATAATGAAAGCTCTACATCGGAAGTACTTATCTGTAATTTATCTATTGGTACAACTTCATCATTTTTTCGTTTGAGTAAGCCAAAGAGAACCTGAAATGTTGTTATGCATCACATATGGTAAAACATCTTTTTCGGAGATTCCGAGCAACATAACAATAATTTAATACTCATGTCGTTACAAATCAACTGAACCTATTTGAATGAATATAGAGTTCAAGAGATAAATGAAGTTTTCTGGGAACTTGTGGTCTCTTAATGTCATACTATTTGTGTGACAAAGACATTTTAAACATGTCGTTTTAATGACTTACATTGAAATTGATATCTTCGTTTTAATGACTTGCATTGAAATTGATATCTGCATCCAATCCTCTAATTTGATCGCATCATGATCATATGAATGGAAAATTTTAACACGAAAATCATGTGATTTCTCCATTTAAATAGTATCGTTATATCTTTAATTTTAAAACTCATTATAACTACAACGTTGTACCTAGTAGCCATATATGCATTGGCAAATCCTGTAAGATTGAAAATCCTCTACAAAATTCCAATTGAAGTTCATTGTTTGTCTGAAAAGCAGGACTTTGAGAATAATGAATATAAGCAAACATCACAGTTAAATCAAATGTGAATGTCATAGTTGTGTAGTATTCTAGACAATTTTCGACTCGCTCGAAGATAAGTATTATAGAAATTGCTATGCAGTACGATATAACTTATCATGCATTTTATAACATAACTCAAGGTGAAACTGAACTTGTGCGGCACTCAATATGAGTTTTATAGGATTTAATTTATTTGGTATGGCATAACATGTTATGCCTTTTACGACATAATTTCTGCTTCTGAAACTGAACTTCTTCCTTACTCGAAAATAAATTTGATTGTAATTAAGTTATGAATTTTTACGACATAATTTGTGGGTTTTGAATTGAATTCTTGCCCGCTTGGCATAAGTTCTGTAGGAATTAAGTTATTCAGTATGATAAAACTTGGTATGTATTTTATGACATAATTCTAGAATATTTTTAAGTTACCACATTAGCTATAATTGTTCAATTCCACACGACGAAAAACTCATCCCACTCACCAAACTCATCACATTTCTCCGTGGTTACTAATTCTACATTGACTACATGAGAGGAAAAAAATAGTTACTATATCTGCATTTTACTACATGACAAGAGTAAAAAACGCTCTATGAGATTCTTCAGATTTTTGTAATCTTATACTATTTTATATTCTCTCCTTTAGTATAAAATAAATATCTAGTCTAGGGGGTTAATACCGCCTCCACTCTTCTACTGAGCCTGTATAAAAGAAACATCCAAAATTTAGCCTCTGCCTAAATTCTTCTACTGAGCTCTTAAAGTTTTGCAACATAGAGATCATGGGAAAGGGCTTCTTCAAGGTTATCATCCCTGATATCAGTGCAATTGTTGTATATGCCCCCTCTTTATGGTGTTTGATTTCTTGGAAATCTTTCTTGATTTTCATTCATTTTTTTTTGGAGATGTAATAATGAATTTATATGGGAAGGGGAAGGCCTTGGTGAGATTTAGATCGATTTTCATAAATTAGATATAAATTGAACTTAGATACCTCATGGTATCTTACATTTTTTAACTTAGGTAACTAAAATCTTTGAGACTGTTAGAATTCAAGAATCTAACTATACATGTATTGAATCTCGATTCTTGCTAACTCTTTTTATTGAAACATTTTCGACAAATACTTTTTGAAGATGTAGTATGTGAATAGAGGGAGGAAAGTAAAAGCTGAAGGATGCCTTCGTGGGATGCAAGTAAATTTTATACGAGTAGTTTATATATGTTAAATCTCCAAATTTTCTACCAATGTTATGTAGATTTCGATAAGTAGATATCATAAATTGTATATGTCATTTCCAAATGAATTATGAGTGTTGAAGGAAGTAATTTTGGAATAAAACTATAAGAATGCCTCAAATTTTATTTTGTAGTTTCTGAAATAGTTAGATTTTTGAATTCTAACCTCAAAATTCTTAAAGTTTGAGTTTATTTTTTAAAAAATAATTGTCTGATACTCGCGGCTATTATATATGGTCAATCTAATTTAAATAAATTGATGTTGTTTTTTATTTTTTTCAAAATGAAGCTTTTTTGTTTGTTCGCAGAAAATTTCCAGTAGTTTACCGATTACAAGAATGGACGGTTACTTAGGAAGGTTTCCTTAGGGATCGGTTTGGCAATATGTGGTCTATAGGAGTGACCAAAACAGGAAAAGATATTTATTTTGAAGATGGATGGGAGAAATTCATTGAGGAGAATATTTTAGAACTTGAGACTTTTTAATTTTTTGACTTTGATGGAAATAGAATATTCGACTTCAAATTACTTGGAAAAAATGGATGTGAAAAGAAAGGAATTGGAGGTTTAAAATTGTCTGTGAAGAAGCAAGAAGAGGAAGAAATGAATGTTGAACATCAAAAGAGAGAAGCCAAAAAGAGTAATAATTTGGACTGCATAGCAGTAGCAGTTCTTCTTCCGATGATAGTGATGAAGAGGAGGACGAGGAGGAGGAAGGTAATGAAAGGGCTGAAAAATTTAACAAGAAGGCGCTACGTTCAAAAAGGTAGACAAATTAAACATCTTTATTACTACTCCTCCATATCTTTTTATGTGCAATCCAATTCTTTTCTCGTTAGTATGTTAATGCAAAAAATGACACCTTGTATAATGGACATGATCTTGTGGTCATATAAATGTCATAAAAAGTTTAAGACTACAAGTTCTAAAGGGTTTTAAAAGGGTTCGGTTGTCTAGTTCGCTAACAAAACGAGCCTGCTAAAGGCACTTTTGTTAGCTTGGAATAATAGAGAGGAATGAAGTTGAAATAATTTCTAACATTTTTGATATGTGTTGAAAGTCTTTCTTCTTTTTTAATGTTCATATTAAATAAAATACCACCATGTAAAATGAACTGAATAGAGTATCTTTGAGTTTCTGTAAGATTTGTATTTGTGAACCTGACAAGTTAACTTTCTTGATTCAGCAGGATGCAAAAGAGCTGATGCTTGCAAGGTGAGTGACCGACATGATCCATTTGGTGTAGATGTATTCAAACGTGGACACGCAACTCAACCAAAAAATCCTTACTTTGTAGCAAAAATACGATTAGACAGGACATATCAATTAAAAATTTTAAAACATACAACTATTTTAGTGAATGATTTTACAGTCAATTTTATAGCATTCTCATTTAACAAAGTCTTTGTTCCTAAATGCAATGACTCCGAATTATGTGGTAAGAGACTACAAGCTTGAATTCTCTCAAGGATAATCTCATTCGCGACTTACTGGCAGAGAATTTGAGGCAAAGTAAGAGTTGGAAGTGACGGTAGAATATCGTTAATTGGAGGATGGCGCAGTTTATGGGTGAACCTTGTGGAGAAAATAATAAGTGTATTTGTGAATTTAGAGGAGGAAAAACACAACAAAGTCCTTTATTTATTGAAGTTCGCTTTCTCCATGAAACAGCAAGTTCCAGTTGACAGGAGATAGTTTGCTTCTATTTAACATAGTATTTTAATTTATGGCCTTTGGAGGTTGTTATATTCTGGAAATTTTGAAGACTATAAGTACTGTTATTTGTTACTATATCTGAATGCTTAACCATAACCTGGTCTACTTGTGTTGGAATTGCTAATCTTAGTTGGAAATGATTCATTACTTTCTACCTCTGCAAAATACTGAATTTGTTTTGTTTTTCTTTGTTCGTCCGATAGATATTACTAGTAAAGTGAATTTCTCAGGTAGTCATCCAACTCGTGATTTCTTTCTATCAAAGTTATTAAAGTAATTTTTTTTGAATTTTAAATTCGATGAATATAATATCTCTTGGAATCAAATGGTATGTGTTGATTAAGAATAAAGTAAAAGAATGAACACAATATCTTTTGGAGTCAAATTCGGGCAAGATCTAGACCTTGGTTTCGCTCGAGTCTCAATTAAAATGAAGTAAAGAAAAAGTATGACGTGTGTTGATTCAGAAACTCTATATGTATGCCTCTTCTAAATGGAAAAAGCAAAATAGAAATATGTAAATTATTTGATGCAATTAGCTAGATTTTGTGTCTAGTTATTATTTTCCTACAAAAATCACACATCTACGAGAATACAACTAAGTTGAAACATTTGAATAACAAAGCAGAATCTTATAAACTCGGATGACATACATAAATTTTACATTTCTTTCATTTGAAACCTGAGAACAAACTACTTGTCGACACAATGTTCCAAACTATCAGCAAAGTCCATTGGATTACATTTCTGAACACTACATACTTAAGTTGAATTTGGAAGGACAAAAATGTAGTTAGGTACAAACAATATCAATCTAAACCTACAAGTGGGCCAATATATTCCTTTGAAAAAATATATTCGCAGTTGATTTGTTTCAAGTAAAAAACACATATGCTTCTCCGAATAAGGAGTTATATTATCAATAAATAACTAATAATGAAAATTATAGTCCGTCAAACGGGCACATCATAAAAATGAAACATAACTTATTGTCAAACAAATGACAACAGGACACTACTAAAAATTATTATTTTTCCACTGATTTCATTAAAAATATTATGACTATTTCCACCGATTATGGTGAAAAATAAAAAAAATAGTATTTTCATATGAAAACATCATGGAATTTCTCACTATTTCAGTGAAAAATTGTTTTTCACCATGCATTTTTCCAGTACAAATTCGGTGGAAAATGAGTCGAAAAATCATGTCTTATAACATAAATTTTCCACTGATTTGCGGTAGAAAAATTTCTATTTCTAGTAGTGAAAATTCACCATATCCGATTAAAAGCATTATTTTTATGTTTGTTAAAGTATGAAATCATAAGACCTGGATCATAGTAATAGATGAAAATTGATAGTAAATCATTTCTCATTGAAAACAAAGAATACAGATACTTTCAGAGAGAATGAGACGACCTTACAATGTGTTTAAGGGAAATTCTTTTAATGATTGTTACAACGGGGATTAATGAATAGGAGTTGATAAAAAGTGACTTTGTTTTTAGATGAAGAACTTAAATAGCAAAACATTAGATTCTATATTGAGAGAGTTGTAAGGAGATATGGGTATTATCAATTTTTCTTATCTATCAGGAGTTCAATAGGTTAAGAATCAGACAATCTGGCAAAAAGAAAATAAAAAAGATAAATAGAATTTTTGGCCAATGAAGCGTGATACATCACTGGGTTAATGCCCTTCTTATGTAGATACTAGATAATTAACCCATGAGAATTACCTCATTAAATTCCATACAATAATTCACTAATATTTCTTTACTTTTTAGATATTGTACACCAATGAAACTTATTTGTCTTCACTTACCGGAAATTTGTCTAATTAATTACAATACTTATCATATAATTATTCAAATTTCTATTCATACTGACATCCATTAGGAAATAATTATAATGAAAGCTCTACATCGGAAGTAACTTATCTGTAATTTATCTATTGGCAATAACTTCATCATTTTTTGGTTTGAGTAAGCCAAAGAGAACCTGAAATGTTGTTATGCATCACATATGGTAAAACATCTTTTTTGGAGATTCCGAGCAACATAACAATAATTTAATACTCATGTCGTTACAAATCAACTGAACCTATTTGAATGAATATAGAGTTCAAGAGATAAATGAAGTTCTCTGGGAACTTGTGGTCTCTTAATGTCATACTATTTGTGTGACAAAGACATTTTAAACATGTCGTTTGTCGACTTACATTGAAATTGATATCTGCATCCAATCCTCTAATTTGATCGCATCATGATCATATGAATGGAAAATTTTAACACGAAAATCATGTGATTTCTCCATTTAAATAGTATCGTTATATCTTTAATTTTAAAACTCATTATAACTACAACGTTGTACCTAGTAGCCATATATGCATTGGCAAATCCCCTTGTAAGATTGAAAATCCCTCTACAAAATGTCCAATTGAAGCTCATTGTTTGTCTGAAAAGCAGGACTTTGAGAATAATGAATATAAGCAAACATCATAGTTAAATCAAATGCGACTGTCATAGTTGTGTAGTATTCCCTAGACAATTTTCGACCTGCTCGACATAAGTATTGTAGAAATTAAGTTATGCAGTACGATATAACTTATCATGCATTTTATAACATAACTCGTGGGTTATGAAACTGAACTTGTGCGGCACTCAATATGAGTTTTGTAGAATTTAATTTATTTAGTATGGCATAACACATGCTATGCCTTTTACGACATAATTTCTGCTTCTGAAACTGAACTTCTGCCCCTTTACTCGAAAATAAATTTGATTGTAATTAAGTTATGAATTTTTGCCATAATTTTGTGGGTTTTGAAATTGAATTTTTGCATCGCTTGGCATAAATTCTGTAGGAATTAAATTATTCAGTATGATAAAATTTGGTATGTATTTTACGACATAATTTGTGAATTTTTTTACGTTACCACATTAGCTATAATTGTTCAATACCAGACGACGAAAAACTCATCTCACTCACCATAACTCAACACATTTCTCCGTGGTTACTAACTCTTCATTGACTATATGAGAGGAAAAAATAGTTACTATATCTGCATTTACTACATGACAAGAGTAAAAAAAAAAAAAAAAAAGCAAATGCTCTGTAAATGAGAATCTTCAGAGTTTTATATAATCTTATACTATTTTATATTTTCTCCTTTAATATAAAGAAATATCCAGTCTAGGGTTATGCTGCCTCCATTCTTCTACTGAGCCTGTATAAAAAGAAACATCCACATTTAGCCTCCGCCTAAATTCTTCTACTGAGCTCTTAAAGTTTGACAACATAGAGATCTTGGCAAAGAGCTTCTTCAAGGTTATCATCCCTGATATCAGTGCAGAACGGCTGGTAAGTATACTCCCCCTTATGGTGTTTGATTTCTTGAAATTTTTTCTCTTGATTTTCATTCATCTTTTAGATACGTGGGCAGTGAATTTTATAAGGAGAAGGGGAAGGCCTTGGTGAGATTTAGATCGATTTGCATAAATTAGATATAAAATGAACTTAGATATCTCATGGTATCTTACATTTTTTAATTTAGGTAACTAAGAGTTTGAGACTTTTGAGGCTAGAATTCGAGAATCTAACTATATATGTATTGAATCTATGATTCTTGCTGACTCTTTCTATTGAAACTTCTTAAAGATACTTATTGAAGATGTGGTCTGTAACAGAGGGAGGGAAAGTAAGAAGCAGAAGGATGCCTTTGTGGTATGCAAGTAAATTTCATACGAGTAGTTTATATATGCTAAATCTCCTAATTTTATAAATAAAGTTGTTATGTAGAATTGGATGAGTTGAGCTGTGAAAATTGTATATGAGTGTTGAAGGAAGAAATTTTAGAGTAAAACTATGAGAATGCCAAATTTTATTTTGTAGTTTATAAAATAGAAGCTAGATTTTGAATTTTAACCTCAATATTCTCAAACGTTGAATTTATTTAAAATATTTTTTCGTCTGATATTGGCAACTATTAGGATATGATCAATCTGATTTAAATAAATTGATGTTGATCTACATTTTTTCAAAAATGAAGCTTTTGTGTTTCTTCGGCAGAAATTCCCACAAGTTTTACCGATGACAAAAATGAAAAGTTACCTGGGAAGGTTTTCCATAGGGATCGGTTTGAAAATATGTGGCCTATAGGAGTGACCAGAATAGGAAAAGATACTATTTTGAAGATAGATGGGAGAAATTCATTGAAGACAATATGCTAGAGCTTGGAGACTTTTTAATTTTTGACTTTGATGGAAATAGAATATTGGACTTCAAATTACTTGGAAAAATGAATGTGAAAAAGAAAGGAATTGGAGGTTTAAAATTTTCTGTGAAGGAGGAGGAAGTGGAAGAAATGAATGTTGAACATCAAAAAGTATAGAGCCAAAAGGGAAGAATGGCCTGTGATAGCAGTGGTAGTTCTTCTCTCGGATGATAGTGATGAAGAGGAGGAATATGAAGAAGAGGAGGAGGAAGGTAATGAAAGGGCTGGAAAATTTAACAAGAAGGCGCCACGTTCAAAAGGTAGACACAAATTAAACATCTTTATTACTACTTACCGCATATCATTTTTTTATGCAATTCACCTGTTTCTCATAGTATGTTACTGCAAAATGGCATCTTGTATATTTGACATGATCTTGTAGTCATATAAATGCCATAAAAACTTTAGTATCATGCTCCCAAAGGATTTTAAAAAGGTTCGGTTAGCCTAGTTCGCTAACAAAACGAGCCTGCTAAAGGCACTTTGTTAGCTTTTGGAATAATAGAGAAGAATGAAGTTGAAATGATTTCTAACATTTTATATGTGTTAAAGTCTTTTCTTTTTAATATTCATATTCAATAAAATACCACCATGTAAAATGAACTGAATAGAGTATCTTTGAGTTTCTGTGAGATTTGTATCTGTGAACCTGACAAGTTAACTTTCTTGATTCAGCAGGATGCAAAAGAGCTGATGCTTGCAAGGTGTGTGACCGCCATGATCCATTTGGTGCAAATGTATTCAAACGTGGACACGCAACTCAACCCAAAAAATCCTTACTTTGTAGCAAAAATAATGATCAACAGGACATATCAATTGGTAATTTTCAAAACGTACAACTATTTTAGTGAATGATTTTACAGTCAATTTTATATATTTCATTGACAAAGCCTTTACCCAAATGCATATTCCGAATTATGTGGTAAGAGACTACAAGCTTGAATTCCTTCAAGCATAATCATTTGCGACTCTACTAGCAGAGAATTTATAAAAAAAGTAAGGAAAATTCGACACTGGGCCAAAATTTTGAGGACCTACTCAAACTTTACCATAATCCTCCATTCCCAAACTACATTCGACCTTAATTCCTTCTCCTTTAGGAATATGTAGGTATTTCAAATTCGAGAACGACCGTACTCACTCTATTCGCGCTGTAAATCTTTCTATCTTTGGTCACAAAAACATAGTGTCATCATAATTCAACACACTGAGGTAAATTTGAAAGTCGATTCAATTTTGCGATGATTTTCTTTTCCTAAACTATATATGGCCTGATTCTCGTGGAACCTGAGATATGTAGGGCAACTCAAAAGCAAAGTTTGGTCATAATTCCTCAAAATTTGCGCCTTTTTTGCTAAAAAGATGTGGTTGAGGGTCAGGCAAAATTGAATGTGTCATTTTTCTTTGACCACGCCTCTTTTCAGTCATGGCCAAAGAAAGCGGCAACTGTTGACACTCACTTGGTTCTCCACTTTTTGATTAATTTATATATATATATATATATATATATATATATATATATATATATATATATATATATATATATATATATATAGAGAGAGAGAGAGAGAGAGAGAGAGAGAGAGAGAGAGAGATTATGATATATTTCTTGTGATTTCTGAATAGTAAAAATATTTTTTTAAAATTAATTTCTAGATATATAAATGTGTGTGTATGCGCATACGTGTATGTACGTATATAGGTTGCCATATTTTTCATGTCAAAAATAAGTATTCTCTTTAATATAGATTATTGATTTTAAATCAAAATATATTTTAAATCTCTAAAATGACCCCAAATTTTTAAATATATATTGATTTTATTTAAGTTCGAAAGCTTAATTAAAATAATCGATTATTAATTCATCTTAATTTTTATTTACTTTGACAAGAATGGAATGATTCTACAATTTTTAGTTGATTTTTACCTATCTAGTAATGCTATTTTATTAAAAAGTGGCTATGATTAAAATAAAGTTGGTTTTGTTTTAAATTGCAATTCTACCTACAAATTGAGTCAAAAATCTGCATAATTCTCAATCATTGTCACTTAATTTTAGTCAATCTATGTGTGTTACATAGGTAAGCACTTGAATTGTGCTTCTTTCTTATAATCTCATCCGTCCAAAATTGATCCAAGGACTTTTATTTTTTTATCTTATTTTGTCCTCTCTTTTAATATATATATGTATGTAATTATCAGATATTTATATATTATTATGTATTTATTTATTTATTTTTATGTTTCTTTGACTACAACCGTTTGATCTTTTCATCAAAACGGTCCAAATAGCATAACCCACCCCAACAACCTAAATAATTGACCCAACCTGGCCTAAACACCGCTAGTCCCTAATCTTCTCCCCCCCTTCTTCGTCCAAACACAGACCCACCCCCGGTTGGCTTCGCCCTCTTCACAAACCAAACAACCCCCGTAACTCTTCCCTATTTGCAAACTCATTGACGATGGAGCCCCTCAACAGACCGCTCCTCCGATCCCATCTCTGCAATGCCCCATCTCATCACCCCAGCTCACGCCATTGCCACAGTCCTTAGCAGGTAAGACTCCTTCACTTTGTCAAACTTTTCTGATTTTTCCTCTAACTCACGTTTTTGTCCGGTCAAATTTTGGAGGATTCAAATTTTTTTCCTGAAGTTCTTCATTTCAAATTTTGCTTATAAAATGGGGCTTCTTCAGCCTTTAAAAGGGGGAGCAGATGATAGAGAGAGAGAGATAGAAAATATAGGTAGATAGTGAGGAACAGAGAGGATATAGAACAGACAGAAAGAGATAGGGGATAAATAAAATGGAGAGGGCGAAATAGGGAGGGAGTAGACTGAAAAACATTTGGATAACACTGGAAAATTTTAAAAAAAAATAAAAGAAAAGGAGAAATAGAAAGAAAGATACAGCCATAGCAAACAAAAAAACACACTGCAAAAGATTGAAAAAAAGAAGAAGGAAAGTCGCAGTACCAAGGAACAGCAACGCACAAACCCTACTGATTTTTTTTTTGTGCTTGTGTTCTTTTTAATTTACTCATTCCCATATTACTGCCCTCTTTATTCGCTTGCTTTCTGAGTCGGAGCTGCTAGCCTAAGACTTGAAAACTTACGACTTCAATCGCTGCACAATGCGAGGTAAATTTCATTCCTGTTCAGTTGTATTAGGTTTAATTTTATATTCGTTGATTGTGTTTTGGGCTGGTCGTTTTGATCGATCAGATGCGATTGCCAAAAATGTGAAGTTAAATAGTTTCTGGTCATTTAGTTTAGTTTTTGTGATTAATTCTTTTACTTTTTCACTTTTTATGAACTATGTGACTCGAAGCATGAGCATTCTGTTAAAATCAGGTATATATTTTTCTTTGCGTTTGGTTTATGTTTGTATTTAATTTATTCAATAGGATACGAATTGAGGTTTCATATTTGCGTCCTTGTATAATTAGTTGTTTCACCTCTTTGGGTAATAGATCCATTATTATAGTCCAATATCATGAATTGAGAGTCATAAAGTTTATCAATAAGGAATTGCATGTTTGGTAGTTTTCGACCTTAGTTGTGTCATTTTTCTTCTTCTCCCTGGCTTGAAATCTCTTAGAGGGCTGATGAGGGTTTATAGATTTTATTCTCTTTTAAAATTCAGTCTCTCGTCCTTTCGTAAGGAATTTGAGTGGAAATTAATTAGTCTGTCATGAATGAGTTTTTCTTCCCTTTCATTTCTGCTTATTAGGCTTCATGCCTTTGAGATGGTGTGAAACATGAATATTATTTATGCTTAGTTGTTTTTTCTCTCCCTTTCTTTTTTTCTTTGTACGAAATTGTTCGCTTATTTTATCATAATTATTTGAAGGCATGTTGTATTCATTCCAATTGTTTAACTATATCTGAAAGACTCTAGTCCAAATAATAGTAAAAGAAGCGGTTAATAGGTTTCATTATGGTGAAAGTTGTATTGTCTATCTTCAAACTGACTGTTTGACTTTGCATATTTAAATCGTTGTTGAATTTATGCTTTAGGTAGCTTAGCAATTATTAGTCATATGAATGTTCTTCCTGTTAAATAAAAAATATTTGAATGTCTTTTCATCCTTGAATTTACTTAAGTAAGTATAACTTTCTCTATTGTTCTAGTGTTCATATAATAATCATTTAATAGTATTCTAACTAAGATAAGAAATGGTACTAAATGGGTTCATGCATGGTTAAGTTTTTCTTTCATTCTAACTAATTGTTGCCCCATGAATTATTATCTTTCTTTTTCAAATCTTTAGAGACATTTATTATGAATTTGTGCCTTATATAGTAAGCATACTAAATAAGTAAAGAAGGTTATGAACATGATTTCGTTGGTCTGTCATCTCTTGAAATTGACTCTATTATTTTTTCTTATTATGCGTTGAATGTATGTGGGTTAGAAATGGATTTTGGCTAAAATGATTGACGAAGAAGATATGAAATATTTTTTTTAATTAATGGTGTCTCCTCTGTCTTAGTCTTTGTTGGAAGTTTTGGGTTTTTATAATTATATCTTCAATTTAATTTAGTTTCTAGTTGCAAGTTGTTCTCTCCCTTGAAACAAATGTAACTTATTTGAAGTACTTAAAGAGCCACTTTGCTTATTTGGTACTTTTGCATATCACGTATCATATATAATTATTTTATCAGCTATTTATCATAGACTAATTTCTCTTATATATAACTTATCTCCACATACATATATTATTCTATACACACAACATCAATTGCGTACCCAGGCGCCGGTATCTAGAAGCTTCTGGAATGTTAAATTTTTATGGCCTCGGTGATGAGAATATTTTGTGTGTCACTTCTGATGATGCATGCATTGGGGATAAGTATATGTCAGTTCCGTATATCAAGGCTTTCATAATATAATATATATATATATTAAAAATGTTATATGATTTTATCATTAAAAAATAAAAAATTAAAAAAACTCAAAATTCATAAAAAAAATTATATATATATATATATCATTTTATCCATTCTAAACAATTACATGTACACTATTTTATTATTATTTCACATATATTTTTTATACCACATATATTTCGCATCTCATGAGTATATTATATGTATGTCATACTTTCTACATACCTACGCATCTTTCACTACGAAAATAATTTTTAAATCATATTACCACATTTCACTTTATTTAAACTATTACTTAATCACATTACATACACCCTATGTATCACTCTCGTATATCATATGTATATCATTTGTATATCTCATACAATTTCTTCTAAATTATTTTCAAATCTTTTTAACATCTCTTTATCATCTTTAACACTTTTTGTTAGTAGGTAATAATGAAATAAATATTTTCCTAGTATATCATAGATTAGATATAAGGATTATCATCGGATAGCTTCAGGGGTGCCTAACACCTTCCCCTTGAAGTAAATAAAACTCTTACCCAGATTTTTAACGATTGTTTGCAGACTAAAACAGAGTTTTATATTCTATAGATAGTTTTCATAATATTTTTCCTAAAATTTAGGTGGCGACTCTAACTCTTTTTAAAAATCAAGTTGAAGAGCCAGACGTTGCAAATCTATTTTGACCAGCTCAAAATGAGGGTGTGATGAGAAGTAACTTCTTAATAAGTACAACAACTTGAAATAATTCGTTGATGATCATTTCCTTTAATAATAACAAAGTATTAGTAAAAATATCCAGTACTTTTAGAAAAAATATTGATACAGATCATACCTTCAGCAAGGAGATCATGAATTATGACTTGTAACTCTTGGACCTATGACATATCTGTTTTGCTGTCTATCATCTTGAATTTCTGAAATCTGTTGTTACAAATTTCTTCAGTCCAACATTTTCAGTCCAGTACTTTTTATCTAGAGAGCATTCCACAATTGTTTAGAATATTTACAAACGCTATAGACATTATACAGGTAATCTTCCAACCCATTGAGAATGTAATTCTTACACAAGAAACTGAAATATTTTTCAAGCCTCCGTTACCACAAACATTCAATGCTGGGAGTTTCTTCTAACAAAATCGGTATGATCCTCACGATAAACCTCTGCAGATTGAGGGTGGTCAAGTAGAAGAACATCTTCTATTGCCAGCACTTGAAGTCTATGTTGAATTTTTTTTGGGTTTTTCTTCCTGTTTTATTGCCTGTGCAGTAGTTGCATGACCCAATGAGACCACAGAATCTAAATCATTAACATTTGTTGGCTCGTCCAAGCAGAATTATTAAATAGGTGAAGTTTTTATATATTCAAACCAAATAAAATTTAAAAGTATATACTTAGTGAAGTTTTGATATTTTAAACAAAGTATAATAACTGAGTAGAAAATCTGATGATTTTAATTCCACTTAAATAGAATATAAAAAAAATAACAACTAAATTCTGTAAGTTTGTTATTCCTGTATTCAAGTCAGTAAGTAGAAATGTAGAAGAAACAGTCGAACATTTAAAAACAAAATTTCGGAGCCCAACATAAAATTATGTTTTCTTGAGAAATAAAATCCTCATAATTGCACAGACTATGAATTTATTTCTCCCAGAATAGAATGAAACATTGTTCTATAATACTGGCAATGAAAATTATAGAATTTCAGCGAACTCAACTAATGAAGTAAATCATACGACACTTACTTTATTTCTGTAGAAAATAGAGGGAAAGAAGAAGATAACAAAACGTTGTTTATTATTTGCATTTTTTTATGTATAGAATGAGGCGAAGC
The DNA here is from genome assembly GCA_018107945.1 of Datura stramonium. Taxonomy (NCBI): domain Eukaryota; kingdom Viridiplantae; phylum Streptophyta; class Magnoliopsida; order Solanales; family Solanaceae; genus Datura; species Datura stramonium. Next base: position 2,014 of record JACEIK010016075.1, on the reverse strand, counting down.
CTCTAAATATTTATTGTCATTCAAAGGTACTTGTTGGGGAGGGAAGGTGACTGGTTGCAAATTTAATTTAAATTCGTATATAAAAATTTTTGCATAATTTTAATTTTCACGTGAATTAATATTAAAAAAAGAAAAGTAATTAATGAAAATAGAACACATAAATTTTGATCCAAACCAATCTATCAATCAATTAGATCATTTGAATCCAAATCCATATCTGAAATCGAAGTCCAGGTTGAGGTGAGCGACGATGACGACGTGAAGGAGCTTCTCTTCTAACTCTTTTAGATGGTATGCTTCTTAATATAAGTATAAAATTTTTTATCTTCCTTACCAATGAGGGACAAAATTCACTTATAAAACGCAACTTTTCAGCTTACTCTTCCCTCCACTTGATTTCTCAATTCAATATCAGTTTATCTTCAAGACTTAATTTTTAAAGAATGCGAACACACACTACAAGAGGAGGTCGAGAAAATGATCATCATCTATACTACATGAGCAATCCAACCCGCAGAATTTTCTTTTCTTTCCCATTCATTATTTTTGTAGATTTTTCGATAATTGAGATATCTGTGAGAACTTTTACCCATATCTTATCATTTCTTCGAAATTGTTAGATCATAGCATGATGAAAGTGTCCGATTATAGCATGACGTCATGTCAATGGATCGATATGAAAGACGACCAGTGCTACAACTTTTAGTATCATATCTTTAAAACCAAGTGTACAGTCCAGTTTGCAACCCCTACTACATCTGTCTTTACAATATTTACTATATTTCGTACATTTTGGATATAGAACATCCTTTTTTTTTACTATATGAAATTCACACTTTGACACTTGAGATTCCGTAATGAATAGATACTTCCGCTAGAGCATAATTAATTTTCTGATTAAATACATTACGAGATATTTTTTCATACTTCCCGCATTCAGTTCTTGTTATTTCTGCACCTTCTAATTGACCTGAACAATATATAAAAGTGTGAAAGACCTTAGAAATGTTGATTGAACTTTTTGTGCATCATTAAAAGGCTCTACAATGATAAAATTATCATTTACTATTAAAAATTTAAAAAAACAAAAAAAACATGTAATTTAATTAAAATTAAAAATTTAAAATTAATTAAAGTTATAGTTATTAAATCTTTACTTATTTGTAAAATGTAAGAACTCCTAATATTTAGAACTTCAAAATTGACAAAAATTTTGCTTCAATCTTTCTTTATCTGAACTATATTAAAAATCATAATTGTAATTACAAAAAAATCTTACAATACTAAAAAAACAAACACAAAAACAAAAAGAGAAAACAACAACTATGCAAATATACAAAACAAAAACAAAAAATTAAAAAAATTAAAAAGTGTAATTTTTTTATGCATTAATATGTTAAATTCCTCCTCCTCCTTCTTCCTTTTTACTAATTATTTAAAGTATGAATCCTCGTAGCAAAATATCATTCACCTCTTTACTTTAAAAATAGAGTCTACATTTGACGTAGTTATTTAATTATATTTTTAATATTTAGGAGTTTAAAATTAACTGTTTTATGTATTAAATCCTTCCTTATTTGAAATATATAAAAATATTTTTAATTTTTTTATTTTTTCTCTTTTTATAATAGAAATATAAAAATGATTAAGATTTTATCTTTTAAGAAATAATTACACGTTGAATAAAATTGTACTTAAAATGCAAATCCATCTTATGTTTAAGACTTTTTAAAATACAATTTGAAAAGAAAAAAAGTAGTCTGGTGCACAAAGCATCTAGCGTTAACAAGGTTTGAAGAAGGATCACACTCCGATGAGTGTAATATAGACAGTCTACCCTAATGCAAGCATTATTGGTTGTTTCACTAATTTTGATGAGTCTTTCTTAGTCTGGACGATCAATTACAAATAAATAAATGTGTTTGTGAGATCAATTTAATAGTGCCAAAACAAGTTATTAATAACTCACAATACGATTTCGTAAGTGCTAATTGTTTGAACGAATAACTTATAC